>CANUEX010033416.1:0-21539 GCA_948099535.1 Jatropha multifida | reverse complement strand
ATTTAGAATTCTTTGTAGTAATACAGTAGTAGAAAATCCGCAGTTATGTTAAGATTTATGATTGTAATAATAATAATGTTAAGTGTATGTAAAACTTTATGGGAATGATTGAGTTGAATAAAATAAGGCCTTGTGATAGTTGAGTCACTAAAAATATAATGGGTCAACTTGTAGAATATTTTCATGTAATTATGGTGTTGAAATAAGATATTAGGCTTACTACGGACCTCGGGGGCCTTAAGCTTACCTAGGTCCTAGTGCCGGTCCGGCCCATGGAAACGGGTCGTGACAATAATGCAACAAGACCTTCTTTTATTTTAATTCCTATAATATTTATGCTGCCATAAACGGTGAAAATCTTTTATAAGCTCTCTTATTATGTTAAAATATTATATTATTTTATATAAAAATTTAAATAAAATAATTTAATAATGAATTAACAGAGGAACATGTGAGGAAATTATATTATTATTTTTAGAAAAAATAGTGGTTTCACTTATAGATTGACATTTTTCTGATAGAAAAATAATAACACACCACATTATCAACTCTTTTTTATATTTTATTGATTTTATTTCTATAGTCATAATTTAAAATTTTAAATCAGTATTTAAATGTCTTTTTTATCATTTTAAATTAAACAGCTATTTCATTGAATACTTTTACTTTTAACAGTTACGTGAACAGCTAACAATTTATGTCTAACAGCTAACAACTATTAAAATACCTAATAACTATTAAAATAATTAACAACTACTATAATAATTAATTTTACCGAACAGAACCTAGAATAACTGAACGGCGGTGAAAATTATTTTATTGTTTATATATTTGATCTAACTTAAACATTTAAAATTTTTAATTACATTTAATTTAAATCAAATATTTAACTTTTTTTTGTAGACTTTTGTTTTTTTTAGTACAAGGTCAGACTGATAAATTTGTAAAAAAAATTGATTTTTGTGCAAATCTTAAATAACTCGCAATTCAGGACACAAATTGGAAGTTATTTTGTAGATTATATAAATAGAATAATGGAAAAAGAGGTACTCCGTATACTCACGTGCCTATTCATCTTGCGAAACTGTCTATCTCACGTGATATCTATCGGCCAAGGGACCTATCCTACCCCACGTACAGCAAATCATGATCGCGCGTGCAGCGCGTTTCATCACTTTCTTCTCTTCCGTGACATCTATACACATTCAAGACTTTCCCTTTCTCAAACTTTCTCTCTTCCCTTCATTCGTTTCGCTCACCAAACCCTAACCCCTTCTGTTTCTCTTTCTCTTCCAATCTCAAAACCCGTCTAATCCTGCAATTCAGCAAGCAAATTAACACCAACAAAAACCAGTGTCTCCTTCCAATCTTCATGGATTCAGAGCAGAGCAACCTTTTCGAAACGGCGTCGCAGCCGGACACGGGAACTGACGCCTACACCTTCCTCGAATTCAACACTCAAGGTGAATCTGACTTCGACTATACCGAATTCCGCTCTCCAGTGGCCTGGCCCACTCCTTCCGATTCGCTTGCCGCCACCTCCTCCTCTTCCGCTGTGGACCCCACCACTTCCGACCACCGCGCCGCTGCGTCCTCCTCCGATCATCATTCTGATTCCCCCGCAGCCTCCCCGGTGTCGTCAAAAGCCGCACGCGGCGGGGGCGGGAATAATAGTCAGGGTGTTGATGGGATAGTGGGCAGTATGGGAGGGTTGAATTTCGAGGAGACTGGAGACGAGGATGGATATGAGTTCGGGAAAGGTGACTTTACGGAACATGCTTGTAGGTATTGCGGTGTTTCAAACCCAGCGTGCGTTGTGAGGTGCAATGTTCCGTCATGCAGAAAGTGGTTTTGTAATTCTAGAGGGAACACATCTGGCTCGCATATTGTCAATCACCTGGTGAGCATTTCTTATTCTACGTTTGTTGTGATATGGGGATTTTTATTCTGTTGCATATATAAGAATTAGTGGTTTCTTTTCTTTTCTTTTTTTTTTTGGGAGAGTGAGGAAGTAGTTTGATTGTTTTTTACGGATTTTATAGAATGTATATAATTATAATTGAAGTGGTTTGGTTGAAATTATTGTTGAAGTATTGCAAGGAATACAAGGCATACATGAATATGTGTTAAGTGCAAATTTGATATGTTGAAGTTAAATAACTTTAATTTAGCCAAATTCATTTTATGTTTAGACTTCAGTGAATTAGGATAAATTCATTTTGAATTTTCATAACCAGCAAGTCGGTCGAACAATGTTGAGATCAATAGTTGGGGGCACCATACTTTCTACTATAGTTTTTCTTGAATTTTCTGGCAAGAGCTAATTCATGAAATTTTGGGTGTTGCTTTACAATTGAAATTGATTATGTGGGGTGGAAATAAAAAAAATTGGGGAATGCAAATTTTGAAGTTTCCTTGGGTTTACTTTCTTGAGGGGTACTGTATTTAATATTGCTCACAGTAGAAACATAGGAAAGTTTGCTTGAAACTTTTATGCTTGGGAGATGGGCTGATAGATTGTGTAACTATCAAGACTTTCTGTTAGAATTTTTTTTTCCTGGTATGTGTGAAGATTAATGTGAAGCAAAGCTAATATTGAAGCTTGTATTCTGAGTTGACCATGTTTTGCATGTTGGTTCATTAGTCATTGTTATTGGTGCCTCAACCTTCTATCCTAATAAAAGGAATACGGTGTAATTACAGCTTGCTGATAACAGTGGCAGCTTCGAATAAATCATATACTAACTCTCTCTCTCTCTAAAAATATAGAAGAAAGGAGTCTGTGCCCCAATATCCGCCATAAAAGGGCCAAGCCATAATATATGAGAAGCTATACGACTCGTTTCATTTCATGCTCTGTTGTCATTTTTATTTTGCACTCCCATATGAAAATATATTTTTGCCAGTTTCTGAATGTATCTTAAAATGATTGTATTTCTGAAGGTTTAGCTATTTTCTTTATTAAATATATATATATATATATATATATATATATATATATATATATATACCAGGTTGCAGTATTTTTTTTTATTAGCTTTCTAGCTTTATTAGGTTTAGCTGATTTATTGCTGTTTGGAGTTTAGTTTGTGGTTGGATCTTTTTGTAGGTTCGTGCTAAACACAAGGAAGTCTGCCTCCACAAAGACAGCCCCCTGGGGGAGACGATACTTGAATGTTACAACTGTGGATGTAGAAATGTTTTCCTTCTTGGATTTATATCAGCCAAGACTGAAAGTGTTGTCGTTCTTCTTTGCCGGGAACCTTGCTTGAATGTCAATGCATTGAAGGACATGAACTGGGATTTAAGCCAGTGGTGCCCCCTTATTGATGACAGGTGCTTTCTACAGTGGCTTGTTAAGGTTGGTGGAGGCATTTCTTTGTAAATAATAATCTAAAGTTTCAAAGAAACCTTTTTAATCTGTTGTAAACTTGTACTTTGCAGATCCCCTCAGAGCAGGAGCAGCTGAGGGCACGTCAAATTAGTGCTCAGCAAATAAATAAAGTAGAAGAACTTTGGAAAACAAATCCTGATGCTACCCTTGAAGATCTTGAGAAGCCTGGCGTTGATGATGAGCCTCAGCCAGTGGCATTGAAGTACGAAGATGCATATCAGGTGCCTTTGTATTGTCAAATTTAGTACAATTATTTTAAAATCAATAGGCCAGAACACATAATAGTTGATTTCTGCTAGTTCCTAATAAGATGATTATTTGTTTCCTTGCAGTATCAAAATGTGTTTGCTCCGCTAATTAAGCTTGAGGCTGATTATGATAAAGTATGAATCATAACTTTGCAGCTCTTTTCTCTGTTACTTGTCTTCTGGGATTTTTTCTTTGCAGCACTTTTTCAATTTTTTTTTGGATTTATTCTGACTCTGCATGCTAGAAAATGCATTTTGGTGTTGCTTTTTCTTCAAACATTGTGTTCTAACATTGTAATTTCTTGTAGATGATGAAAGAGTCTCAAAGCAAGGACAATGTAACTATTCGATGGGACATTGGTCTTAACAAGAAGCGAATTGCATATTTTGTGTTTCCGAAGGTGCTTTACTCTAGCTTCTGTTAATCTATCCTAAGTTTTATTGTTGGCACTTTTGCTATTTTCTTTTGGCTGTTTAGGTTTTGCTAGTCATGTTTTTTTTTTAATATCCCTTGTTTCATGATAATTGAGTTGATTTTCCTGAAATTCTAGGAGGACAATGAGTTGCGTCTTGTACCTGGGGATGAGCTACGGCTTCGGTATTCTGGAGATGCTGCTCATCCAGCATGGCAGTCAGTGGGGCATGTGGTATGACCATGCTTCATATCTGAATATTAGATGCTTTGCTCTCTTTGAATTAAACACTTCATAATTTGTGATCGATGGTTAATGTTTTGTAGTTTATTCCTTATCTTCACAGGGTACTGTATTGCCAATGCTAAAGTTTCTTTTCTGTGATTTCAGATCAAGCTAACTGCACAGGAGGAGGTCGCACTTGAGCTTCGTGCTAGCCAGGTAGTTATTCTGACACGCTTATTTCTATCCTCTGGCTTTCAGTGACTTTGCTCCAGAGCTAACTGTTAGAGTTGTATACAGGGAGTTCCTGTTGATATAAACCATGGTTTCAGTGTCGATTTTGTATGGAAGAGTACAAGCTTTGATAGGATGCAGGGGGCAATGAAAACTTTTGCAGTGGATGAAACAAGTGTTAGTGGGTAGGTTGGTTGTTTCAGTTTTTCTTGCACCTATTTTTATATGCTTCATTATTGGCAAGCATTTTGCTATGTCATGTTGGGGCAGACAAAACTCAATTAGGTGGCCTCTATGAGCTCAGCCTCTCCATAGCTCATTGTATTTGTTGGCTCTTATCCCTTATTGGTGTCACAGTTCATATGGAGTCTTTTATGTTATTATTTGACCATGTAGTTTCCGATTTTTTATAACTGCTGCTTTCTATGCAGATACATATACCATCATTTGCTGGGACATGAGGTTGAGAGTCAAAATGTTCGTAATACACTCCCACGCCGTTTTGGTGCGCCTGGTCTGCCAGAGCTGAATGCATCTCAAGTATGTGATTTTCACTTCCCTTGATTGTATGAATCTCAAGTATGGAATTTTGGAATATGGAATTGAAAATGGAAAATATTTTTTAAAATATAGGTATATGGAATGTCGAAAGGAAACATAATAGAAAATTCTGTAT
Organism: Jatropha multifida; assembly: GCA_948099535.1. Lineage (NCBI taxonomy): Eukaryota > Viridiplantae > Streptophyta > Magnoliopsida > Malpighiales > Euphorbiaceae > Jatropha > Jatropha multifida. The sequence continues at coordinate 16,352 of CANUEX010033416.1, read as the reverse complement.
TCCAATGCATATACTGAACCTCTATCATTTTATTCTTTAGTTTTTAATTATATATTTTAATGATAAAATATTAAACTTGAGTAAAATATTATTGAAATTTAATATTAAAAAAAAACTCCTATCCCTTTGTATAACAATGTAGTTTAACAAAATATTTTAATTAATAATTATTGTAGGCTTGAAAATCCGAAAGTTCAAATAAAAAAAAGAGTCAGCTTCACAGATTCACAATTTACATGTTTCTTATCAGTCTTCTTTGATTCTTGTCAAGTGATCAGGAAAAGTATTATGCTTTTCTGTTATGCTTGACAAGAAAATTTTTTCTTTTAGTGATCACTTTGACATTTCTAAATCTTTCATAACAAATTGTTTTTTTGATTTGTTTTTTGCTTTTATTTCTCTTTTTAATTTATTGTTTTTGGGTTTATGGTATCTATTGTATGGTCGTATTGATTTTTTATTTTTTCGTATTTGTTGTTACTTTATTACTAATTAAATGGGAAGTTGTCAAGTGAAAGTATGACTTCATTCTTTATCAATGAACTTAAATTTTCAATCAGATGAAATATTAATTTGTTGTTTTATTACAATTTAATTCTTTTTTAGTCCTTATGTTTAATTTTAAATATATATATTGTTTATTCTTATTAAATTTAAAAATTTATATATTAAAATATATCATAATAGATTAGATTTATGTTTACGGTTGAGAAATTTGGAATTACGGAATCCCACATTGAATTTTCATAAATGGTATGGAATGACATTTTAAATTCCAAAAAAATATTTGAAATGGAATGGAATGAAATTTAAATTCCAAAATATTTAGGAATGGTTGGAATGAGTGTCATTCCATTTCATATTGACTGAATTATAGACCCCTATGTAGATCAGTATAAGAATTATAGTGGTGAAGCTTTTTAGTAACTGTTCATATATTGTACTTCTATAATTCCCTTCGGGCCTGGTGGCTGGCCAAGGAAAATGACCCGCTCCCACATATGAACTGAATGTGTATGTAAATGTTCTTAACCTATGCTGCCCTAATTGTTGTCAAGAAATCTTAAACTCTTTTTGCCATTAATTATTGATTTGCTAAATAATGATAGTCTTCCCATGACGTAAAAGATCATTGCCTTTGAAATCCCTTAGAGCATTTCCAATCCACTGGTGAATTTTGCATCTCTTTTTTTTGTATTTAGTTATGGAATTTAATTGTTTGTGAAACATGTTTCAATTATCTTTTATGGTTCAAATTTGAAGTGAAATCCGGTTTTCAAATGGCGCACACCATGAGTAACCCATACCTTTCTCCCCTGGTAGGTTTTTGCTGTAAAGAGTGTTCTTCAAAGACCTATAAGTTTGATTCAGGGTCCTCCTGGCACTGGAAAAACTGTCACCTCTGCTGCCATTGTTTATCACATGGCCAAACAGGGTCAAGGACAGGTATATACTCTAAAATGCTTTATGTAATTTAATTTTTAATATGTGATCACTTCCTTATGGTACCTACATTGTTTCACCAGGTTTTGGTTTGTGCTCCAAGTAATGTAGCTGTTGACCAACTGGCTGAGAAGATCAGTGCCACTGGCTTAAAGGTGGGGCTGTGGACAATAATTGATAAAATCAACTGATCTGAACCATCTGGTTCTTTGATGGTTCAGTTTGGTTTTAAAAAATTCAGTTTAGATTCAGTTTTAATTGAAGAAACTGAAACTTACTAAGTTCCGTTTGGTTTCTGGAAAATCTTAAAAATGAACCTAACTCAAAAAGCAAGACAATATAAAAACCGAACTGGTAGATTGGTTTTTGGATTTGCTTGAACAAAAATTTGGTTTGTTTGGTTTGCACTGGTTTGATTTGGCTTGTATCGAATTGAACCTTACCGACCGAGTGCCCACTTAAAGGTGAAAATGGAAACCCGTGCCTACTTGTCTTGGGAAACACAGAAACATTATGGTTCTTGAATTGCATTGTTCTTTGGTGTCCAGCCAAGAATTCTTTCTTAATGTGGTTGCTCCCTACTTAATGTGGAGTTAATTTCTTTCCTTGGTTGCTGCTTTTTGTTTTCCTCTAAGTATTTGTCTTCTCACAATTGTCAAGTGATTGCTTGGCCTGATCTTTTACATGTCATGATATCTGGAAATACCAATGATTTGTTGTATATGAGGGTTTGTTCTTGTCCCCTTGATGAAGGTAAATTCTTGCATTTGTTTGTATGATTGACAACTTCTAAAGCATCATTTTCGGTTTATGTTTACAGTAGGTGACTAACTATGCTCCTGTTTATTAGTCATTTGGATCTTTTTTTTCCCATTTTGCTTTATTTGTGAAACACCAAGTTTAAGATAACACATGTTAGGAGTCCTTTAGACAATCAAATTAATCATTGTGTAATTTCGACTTTGTGATTAATTAATAATAATGCATTGCATCTGCTTTCTGATCTGTATTTTTCTGCAATGAAGGTTGTTCGACTATGTGCAAAATCAAGGGAAGCTGTAAGTTCCCCTGTTGAGCATCTAACCCTTCATTATCAGGTTTGTTGATTTGTTGGCATCTTACTGTTTATCATGTTTTTTTTGCACTCATTTTTGTTGTTCTGTCATAGTTCCACTGCTTCATATTTGTTTTGGCAGGTTAGACATCTTGACACTTCTGAAAAGAGTGAACTTCACAAGTTGCAACAATTGAAAGATGAACAAGGTCTGCTGTTCTCTGATTTTGTTTGGCTAGGATCTTGGGTTTCACATTACTAACTAGACGTGCACCTGCAAGTTGTGCAGGTTTTTTGCATATATCTTATTTGCTGTAATTTAGAGCTGCATCATTTTTATATTCAAAGTTATTTGAAAATTTATTTTATTGATTGTTTTATTATATTTGATCTATAAACAACTACATCAATTTGCTTAATAGTCAATTATTTCTTGATAAAATTAAAAATATTCATAAAAGATGATAGCAAAGAATAAAGAAAACTATACAATTATTTCTTGATAAATAAAAAATATTCATAAAGGATGATAAAAATGAATAAAGGAAACTAAGAAAATATATAATACTTAATAACAAGTTAAGTTTGATTGAAAAATGTAAATAAATTAATATGATGTAATAAATTAATTAATATTTTTTTCGACAATATATAATTTATTATATGGTTATTAATTATGGAAAAAAACTAAAGAACTCTATTATTAATACAATACTTTTATTGTTTGAATTTTTAATTATTGCAGAAAATCAAAGAGTTTTTTTTTCATTAATACAATAAATTTATCATATGGTTATTAATTATTGGAAAAAGAAAATGAAGAGTTTTATTTTAATTTCTTCAATTTCTTCTAATTAGATAATTAAATAATAAATAAAACAAAATTTAAGAAATAGCAAAATGCCATATCAGCAACTAAGTTTCTCAATATTATGCCACATAAGCAAACTTGCTTGAGTTTTTATACATTTATATATATGTAGATATGGATATATAGATATAGATATAGATAGATAGATGGATTGGATTTGTTTAATTTTGGGGTCTTTTTTTGGCCATGGCACTTGAATTATGATTGACTTGATAATATAAATTCCTTATATGTAAGGTGGTTTGGCTTGTTTCCTTGTCGATTTTATGTTAGGCTTTTCTGACTTATCACTAGTTATATGAAAAACTTGAGTAAAAAATTTAACCTGCTTCTAAAGTAGAGTAGAATGCTGTAGAGACTTCTTGTTTTCTGAAAATGTTAAGATTTCTGTTGCAATTTCTGTTTTGGATTGCACTTTGTAGGCTGTAAAATGTAATTTTCAATAAAAGCTTTAAAGTTGATTTCTGAGCTTGTTCTAATTGATATCTCCTTTCTTTTTCTCTTTCCACTGATCACCTCTTTCTATATGAACAACAGGAGAACTGTCCAGCAGTGATGAGAAAAAATACAAAGCACTTAAGCGTGCAACAGAGAGGGAGATTTCTCAAAGTGCTGATGTCATTTGTTGTACCTGTGTTGGTGCTGGAGATCCTCGACTTGCAAATTTTAGGTTCCGCCAGGTTGAAATGCATTTTTGGTGAACCTTTGACTATTATTGGGTGTGCAGAGGCTTACATCCTTTACTCTGTTTCAGGTGCTTATTGATGAGTCTACTCAAGCAACAGAACCGGAGTGTCTTATTCCTTTAGTTCTTGGGGCAAAGCAGGTGCTTGAGATCAAACCTGAACATGTAATCATGAATTTCCTACACATGATCTTTCTTCTAATGCAAAGTTCTCTATTAGGTTGTCCTTGTTGGTGACCATTGTCAGCTCGGTCCAGTCATTATGTGCAAGAAAGCAGCTCGTGCTGGGCTGGCTCAGTCTCTTTTTGAACGGCTTGTTTTGCTGGGTGTGAAACCAATAAGGCTGCAGGTAATGCACCATTTATTTATATGCTCTTGGATTTGTCTCTATTCACAATTTGCACCTGTTAGTGTGCTTGTGTTGTTGTGTTTTCTTCATGGATGTGAACTATCCTGAGGTATTCACAGTGGATTACTGGTTTCACTTGTGGAGAAAATATATCTGATGAATATGTATGATTGTTACGTGTGATAATTTAATTTATATGCTGGTAATAATTTTACCACAAAAAAACTGTTCTTAGATCGTTGGATGTAAGGTTATGATGCAAAGTTAACATTGTTGGGAACTACTCTTCATGTGTCATTGGACAGTGCATATCTTAAAGTTATGTTATTAGGATGCAAAGTTAACATCATCGGATGCCACTTTTTTTAAGCAAGAAGTAGTCATTGGTAAATTGCAAAGTTAGCAATTGGAGGCCACTTTTTTTAAAGCAAGAATAAGTGGTTTTGGCAATTTTAAACTGATGCAGATTATAATATTGATAATAAAAATATGTTTACTGACATCCGGTAGTCATGGTTAGACTAATGCTCATTGTCATAGATAGTGAGCATATTAACCATGGTGTCAGTTGTTTCTCTATTAAAAACGGCAAGGATAGGAGATTTTTTTTGTATTTCTTAAAATTGTTTGTTGAAGAATGCTGCAACACTAATCTGTTCTGTTATCTTTCGCTCAAATATCAGGTTCAATACCGTATGCATCCATCTCTCTCAGAATTTCCATCCAACAGCTTTTATGAAGGTACCCTGCAAAATGGAGTGACAGTTAATGAGAGGCAATCATCGGGCATTGATTTTCCTTGGCCTGTACCTAATCGTCCCATGTTCTTTTATGTCCAGGTTTGTAGCTGTCTGCCCTCTATGTTTTGTTGCAAATATCTAAACTTTTGGAATGAAAAACTGATCAATTTGAATGCTTATATGCATTAAACTTGTTTACTTTCTCTCCTATGCATAGAAATTCAATTTTGTTCCTTGAACCTACTAATTGTATTATTAGTTCAAGTGCTGTAATTCTTGATGCTTAAAACAGAAATTGCTTCAAATTCCTAGCCAGCAAGTTTCTTATAGATGGGGAGGATTATTATTTTGCTTGGTTTAGGGGACTGGGGAGGGTGAGGCATACCCTTTTGTGTATCACCCAGGCTCAATGGACCTCCCAACAAATTCAAGGGAAAGTTTTGATTTTCTAGCCAAATATTGTTTGGAAGTAATTATTCTGACGTGTTATTTCCAGGCTGAAGCTTAAAAGAATGTACCTTAATTGCTTTTGTTGTACTACCAGTTGAGCTCTTGCTTTCTTATATTTTCAAAGGCTATGTTTTGTAACTAGATTGCTGTTCTTTAGATGGGACAAGAGGAAATAAGTGCTAGTGGAACGTCCTACCTAAATCGTACTGAGGCTGCCAATGTTGAAAAAATTGTAACTACTTTCTTGAGGAGTGGTGTGGTCCCTAATCAGGTTTTTTTTTCCTCCTCAACTTCTTTCATTGTATAGTTCTGCTCTAAGAATTGTTTTGTTTTTTCCTGATTGAATTAAATATTTAACAGATTGGGGTAATAACACCATATGAGGGTCAGAGAGCATACATAGTTAACTACATGTCTAGAAATGGAGCTCTCAGACAACAACTGTACAAGGAAATTGAGGTACGTAATGGTTTTGATTCTTTGGCTGTAGATTCTGTTTTGTCTATGGTTGCAAGTGCTTTATGGTTTATGTTTGCTACAGGTTGCAAGTGTCGATTCATTTCAAGGAAGGGAAAAAGATTATATTATTTTGTCTTGTGTCAGGAGTAATGAACATCAGGTTTGTTTGACACCTACTCATTGTTTCTTTGTTATTATTATTATTATTTTCTAAATGATAATACAGATAATTAAAAAGTTATGATTCAGCTTTTAGAGCAAGTGTAATGTTTAGGATCAACTGGATGCCGAGTGTTTTTTCATTCCAGCTCTTAAAAAAAATGGTCATTGCTCTATTTTATTCTTGTCATATCAAGGATTTTATTTTCTTTGCCAGAATTTCCAATTTATTATTCTATTAGAATTATCAAATTTTATTTTGTTAATAAAATAAACATTCATTTTATTATAGTAATTTTATCTTTGAAAATGTCAAGTTCTATTAGTATTACACAATTCTGATTCTATTGAATTATAACATGTAAACTTATAGAACGCATAGAAATTTGGAGGCTATCTTGTTATGCTTTACTCATTTAATGTGTGTTCAAGGATCTCTAATAGTAATATGAAGAACATTGGTGCTTGACTGTTGGCTCCTCGTTTTCAGGGTATTGGATTTCTTAATGATCCTCGTAGGCTGAATGTTGCTCTAACACGTGCTAGATATGGGATTGTCATCCTGGGAAACCCTAAAGTTCTCAGCAAACAACCTTTGTGGAATAGTTTATTGACACACTACAAGGTTTGCATATATTATCTGTTGTGTTTGGGCTTTTCTAAGACTATTTTCTGGTGTCATTTGTCCATTTTCAGTTAATTTGCCATCAGATTACAATTGTTAAGCTTTAAGTTGTTATGTAATAACTGCTCAGTTTAGTTTATGCTTATATATATATATATATATATATATATTGGTAATTTTTGATAATAATTCAATTGAGTCTTGGACATGATATTTAAGTAATATTATTCTAATCAAAGTATATAATGGAACTTAGGCCATTATATGTTTTTTTGATTCAGACAATACATAAAGTATTTAAAACAATTTAGGAAATTACAGCCCTACTCAAATACAAATTATGGTTGAATATTTTTATCCGAGTAATTGAAATTAGATGATAATTCTAAAATGATGTCACAAGTTAATTTTTTATCAGTGAAAATAATTCAAAATTTGCATTGCTTGGTGGAAGGCACTAATAATGTTAAGGGGGAGGTGGTGAAGTTGATAAAAGAAAAAATCTGAGTGTTATCTTCTTTAAATTTATTAAATGGGGAGGCTAATGCATTAATTTGTAAAACCTTGCCATTAATGTGCAAGAATCCTATTTATAATAAACTAAAATCTAAAATGTTGCTATGACTTTATGCTTTCCTAAGGGGATGAAATACATTTCAAGATTCCCTCGACTCTGAAATCTTTATACTAACAGAAATTAAATTGAGATTTCTGAGTATGAAGATTGTTCAAGACAATAAGAGGATAACTATGAAGAATCATATTGAACCTTTTTCAGTTTATCAATTTTTAGTTACTGGTACATGCTTCCCTTTGCTTATTAGAAAATAACTGTTGTCATTTTTTGTAAAATGTTTCATCAGGAACATGAGTGCTTGGTGGAAGGACCTCTAAATAACTTGAAGCAGAGTATGGTTCAATTTCAAAAGCCCAAGAAGGTATGGAGTCTAGGGAGACAACTGCAGCTGTGACCTATGATATTCTTATTAATTTGTCCATTTTACTGCTATTTTGTTTTCTTTTTCTGGTTCGTATTTTAACATGCTTCAGCATAAACTGATTTGGTTGCCAATACATTGGCACAGATCTATAATGATAGGAGGCTCTTCTTTGGTGGTGGACCTGGAGTTGTGTCTAATGACAATTTTGGTTCTGTTGCCTCATCTAGTCCAAATGCTGATAGAAGAAGCTCTCGTGGCAGGGGTATGCTATAACTAGTCTATTTTGCTAATAAATGCCAGAATTCACTTGTCCTAATGGCATTTCTATAGTATAATTTATTCCCAGGATTACATTGTATGCTGACAATTGTAGCATATGGCTTAAGGACACATTTCCATTGATATGTTCATCTTCAGCATTGATGTTTTGTTGACTTTTACCAGCATATTGACCAGATTCATTGTTTTAATTACAGGTTCATATATGCCACCTGGACCACCTAATGGTACCCATAAGCCTGGTGTTCATCCTACTGGCTTCCCAATGCCTCGGGTTCCCATTCCTCCATTTCATGGTGGTCCGCCTTCCCAACCTTATGCTATTCCAACTCGGGGAGCTGTGCACAGGCCTGTTGGAGCTGTTCCTCATGTCCCTCCACCGGGAAGTCGAGGTTTTGGGGCTGGGCGTGGGAGTGCTGGTGCTCCTATTGGAAGTCATCTTCCCCATCAGCAAAGCACACAACAAACTATTGGAAATATGGGATCTACTTTCAACTTTCCCGCTCTTGAGAATCCAAATAGCCAGCCATCTGTGGGTGGTCCACTATCTCAGCCTGGATATGTTAATAATGTATGTCATCTTATTTGCATGTTCATTAATTCTGTTTATTTGCAGTCATTCCAGCTGGTAGTTATTATTGAATAGATTTAAAAATTAACGGAGACTCCATTTTTTTGTAATTAAAATTGTCCCATGCTTGTTGTTTGACCAGCGTTGGCTGAATTATTTTTGCCCATTTCAGCTGCTTTAAGTGTTTTATTTTTGTTTTTTTTTTTCACTTGGGTGTTACATGTTTACAAAGATTAAAAATTTCCATCGATAAGTAGTGTAATTAAGGATTTGCATCTGTATGTTAACAAATTTACATGTGATCTATTCTGAAGCAGTCTAGGGCGAGATAGATAGCCAAACTGATAAATGAAAGAGCCTTGATATTCTTTATCCTGACCTTAGTCTTGTTTTGTTTCTTTTTCCCTTTTTTTTTTTAGATACTTACTGTTTGCAGGATGTTACTGCTTTCTAATACTCTCCTGTCTGTACATATAGATGCCAGTTCAAGGGCCGAGCCAAACATTTCGTGATGGATTTTCTGTGGGGGGCATGTCTCAGGTATGTCCCTTATCTTCATGTGCAAATCACTGGTTCTGCAGATGCTATTGTTGGTGTTCTGAACTTTATTTTATTGGTGATCAATCAGGACTTCCTGGGTGATGACTTCAAAAGCCAGGGATCACAAGTTCCTTATAATGTTGCTGAGTTCTCCACTCAGGTAAAAGCCCTTGGGGCTTTTTTTTATGGCACTTGGTAGAATTATATCATTTATTCTCCCACCCCACCTAAAAAAAAGGAAAAAGAAAAAAACATCATATATTCATCCTGTTTAATACATTATTATGTAGTTTATCTGTTTGTTTTTATTGTGTTGGTCTGGAGATATTTGGAGGAATATGTTCTCTTAGTCTTTCGTATCTGTTTGAATTATTGTTGTTACATGAAATCTATGTTCATTTTACGGAATGGTTAATTCATAGGAGCAGTATCAGTAAACAATAGATTTGATTATATCATCTTAGGCATTTATTGGTAGTAGCAAATTGGGAAAATTAAAGGGCTTTATTGTAATTGAATAAATTGCACGGACGGGACAATTTATCTGCCATAATGTTTGGACTTTGATGTTTCCATTGGATATAGGCTTCCTGTGTCTTCTTTTGAACATGTTTTCATCTGCTTTGCAGGCATCGCAAAGTGGTTATGCTGTTGATTACGTTACGCAAGGAGCACAGGGTGGGTTCCCAGGCAACTTCATGAATCAGAATTCTCAAGCTGGGTTTTCTCGTTTTGGTTCTGGAAATGATTTCATGTCTCAGGTTTGCTTAGTGAAGACACCATGTTATTTGCAACATCTTTACTGCTGTTTATTTGTCCTGATTTGCTGCTCTTATGCAGGACTACATGGCTCATGGATCACAGGGTCTATTTACTCAGATTGGCTTCAATGATCCTTCACAAGATGAATCATCACAGAGCCACTTTGGCATAGCCAACCCAAACCCGCTTCAGTCCCAGGTTTTTTATTATGCTATTAATGCTGCTCTGATTGAAAAGAACCGGAACAGGCAAAATCATTTAAATGGCAAAATATATAGAAGTTTGGCCTTGGGTACACTTTGTACACAGCCAAATGTTCTTCTGAATTTTTTTTTTTAAATTTTGCTCCTACTTTTTAAATTAATTTGGCAATTGATCCTGCCTATCCTATTTTTAAACCCTATTCCAACTTGTATGCAGGGTTTGATGAATTCTCTTTACTCTCAGCCCTTTGCTCACTACAACACACAGCCATTAAATCTGCAGTCTCCACAGCAGCCTCTGCAAGGTCAAGGCTCCCAGAACCAGAAAATTCACTACAATGGTTGAGGATCCATGGAAGTGTGATGGGTTATAATCTTTGTGTTCAGCATCTTGGTTTGTGCTGTCATGTGTGCCCAAATTTATCTGCAGAAAGTGCAGAAAAAACTTTGCCGTCTTTTTAGGGTCAGTTTGATAATCAGAGGATGACCCTTGGATGGGATGATAAGAATAAAGAATTGACAAGTCGGCAGTGGCTATGCCATGGGGTCCCATGAGCAGACGCAGGCTGCACACATCCAAGGCTGAGAAAGGAAAGCATAACCCCAATCGCCTGCCTAAAAGTTTTTTGACAAGGTAAAGTTTTTCCCAATGGAGAGCGTTACATGGCATGGTTTTGTCGAAAGGGTTCAGACTTGAAGATAGTGTGGGGGATTATATTTCTATTTTGTTATGGGGGAACCCGTTTAGTTACAGGCAAGCAGAGCAGGAAATGTGTACAGACAGAATGACGAGGGAATATCGCCGCCTAACCCTTTCAGCTCCTCCTGACATGTAACTGATACTCTGTTATAATTGGTTAGATGATTAGGGAATTGATACTTTAGTGGTAAAATGGAATTGGTGTAAGTGTGATGTCGAATTTGGCTTTGTTTTAAATGTTTACTTAATATGTCCTATTGTCTTATTGGGACTGACTGACGTGGAAGGATTTGTACCATTGAGAAACTTTTGAGTATATATACAAATTACGGTGGTTACAGCTTTCTACTATTTTATTGTTGCTTTTGTCGTTTGCTAAATGCCATGCCACCAAAGTTCTCAGGACATTTACCCGGATATGCCTAGGAAATCTACAACTATACATTTCAGAATCAGATACTATGCTCAAGACACTTGGTGGGAGCCCACTTTTTTCTTTTTTATCTTAAATCAATATGTCATCCACTCGGCAACTCTCCCTAGTCGGTGGGATGATGTGGTACACTGCAAAAACATCCTCTTCGCCACCACCGAGTCGACTCGGAAATTCCACTACCCCAAAACCTTGACTCACCAAACACTCACCGGTCCAAGTTCTTACTTCACTCGCCGCCGCCCATACTCCACTCTTTCTCTCACTCACTCTTTTCAATGTATTTCCCAAACTATTCATTTGTTCCGGGTCGAAAAAGACGTCGCTCATCAAAATGATATCAAACTCGCCCAACTCTGATATTTGATTCAGTGACTCCTCCGATCCCCACACTAGCTCCCTCACCATGACTCGGTTCGCCAACTCGTTCACCTCAACATTCTTCAACAAGCCGGGAAGTAATGGAGCAACGTCGGTTAGGACAACCAGGCTAGCACCGAGACGAGCAGCCGTCAAGCCAGGAAGACCAGTGCCGGCGCCAAGCTCGAGTACGGACTTACCTTTGATATCTAGCTGAGAAGTGACAAGTCACTGAGAGAGGACCAACGCCGAGTCCCAAAGCCATGAACCGGTGAATGGGCGGCCGGCAATAGCGTCGCAGAGGTCGTCGAGTTCGTGTATTGCCAACGTTTGGCCTGCAATTTCGATCTCTCTTATCCCCATAGTCAACGCTTTTGGGCTTTCTGCATTACGCATTTGCTTCTTTTGCTTTATATAGAAAAATAATAGTAAAAGCAGTTAAATTAAAAAGAAAAAAAAGTGATTATTCGGATTTCTTTGATTATTACTGTGTCCGTCTCAAAATACATGTTTATATTTTTATTTTTAGATGTCTCGATATATTTATCTAATTAATTTAAAAAATATTTACTTAACCATTTTACTTTTTAAAAAGTCAATTTTAGAAAATATAGAGATATTTTATATGATAAATAAATAATTTATTCTTTAAAGTTTATGCAAAAGTCAACGAGACAAATATTTTAGAACAGAGAAAATAACTGTTAATTACTCATTCAGTTTCATCCTGAATTATTATGTTGTTCCCATTTTTAAAAATAAATAAATAATATAAAGGATATACTTCTTTCATTCTAAAATGATAATTTACTTTTTATTTTTATACTAATTAAAAAAGTAGTTATGATTAAAAAATAATTTTATTTATATAATTTTTTTATTATATCCTTTTTAAATAATACAAATAATTTTTATATTAAAATAATAAATAAGAATTAACAAGTACTATTAAAAATAAGATAAAATTTAATAGGGCTATTCAACGTGTTAATTTTAATCTTAAAAAATTTAACCAAAATAATTTTCAATATATTTCAAACACTAGAAAATAATTTAGAATTGGTTTTCAATTTAACAGCGAAATAAAAAATGTTTTTGAAAACATTAATTGCTTTGGGCATTGATTCTCTTTGTCCTTGGAAAGACAAGACATGGAATTGGATACTTTTATACAAAAATGTTGTATCCATAAAATTTCATATATTATGAAATCTATAGAATCTCATTCTATTATTTAATTGAAAAATACAAATCAATAAATTTGAAGAGTGTTAAAATAAAATCCGTGGCTAAGATTAAATTATTAATAAAAAATAAAAAATTGAAAATTTTCATTTTTGAAGTGGGATCTTTCTCTCTTTTCGCAAATGGAATTAAAGCAATTTATAGATTGTGGCATTTTTCCTTAACCAAATAAAGAGATTTCATAAATCAATTAAATAGTTAAATTATTATTATTATTATTATTATTATTATTTTAAGTATCAAAGGAGAGCAATAGTGTAAAAGCAACCATCGATTTAAACACCTCTTTTCATTTTATAAGTTTCGGAAGCTGTCAAAAGATCCTTAAAATCAGAAAATGAATCGCCAATAGAAAGTTCACATGCGATTAGCAGGAAGACAAATCTCTCTTTCTGTCCATTTTTATGTCGAATTTATTTTGTTCAAAATATTTTTCATTTTGAAAATTAATTAATTATTTCTAATTTTACTGTTATTTCAACTGAACACAATATTTAGTCTACAATTTCCTAAAACGCAATTTATCATCTCATTCTCTCTTATCGAAATAATTAGGAGAGAATTATGGTATTTTAGGGATATAAAGAGTAATTTTATCAAATTATTCTTGTTTCAATTTAAGTGATTTAGTTATTTCCTTAATTACGGTACAAAAACCTTAAACAACATGTAAAATTGGATGGAGAGAGTAGTGTTTACCGGAAGAAAGACAATTCTTACATCCCATATTATCGTCATAAGTAGGGGTATCTATGGACCACCGGAATCGATATGAACCAATCCGAATTGACCAAGAACTGCAGTTTTAAAAAGTTGATGGCTTGATTTGCCCTATAAAATTTAAAAATAAGGTTATTTTTATTCATTTTACAGTTTTAAGGTCAAGTCTCTCTCTTTATATATATATATATATATATATATATATATAAAAGTTGTATTCAGCAATAACTTTTTAAATATCTTTTAGTGTTTTGATCATTCAAATACTAAATGTTATTTTTTTTATAGTATTCGGTAATATAGCGAATGAACTAACTTTTAAAAGTTAAGAATATCATATTATAAAATGTTAATCCCTATAACTTTCAAATTTTATCGTTTTATTAAAAGCTAGTCGAACACTTGCTAGCTATACAAACAACTAAATTGTGACATTCCGATCTGGGAAAGCAAGGTAGAGCAAAGTTCTTGATTAGATTTTAGGATGGCAAGCTAACTAGAATAGTGAAATACAAGACAAGAGAATGAACTAAATCATATATTGAAATGAGAAAAACTAATCATCGGAGATGCTTTTTGGTGGAATAGCTTAGAGAGTTGGAAGAATTTCGGAGTTAAGAGTGCTTGCTTAAAGAAAATCCTAGAATGAGTAACTTTCTGGGAAGTTTTCCATTTCACCTACGGGACAAAACCATATAGATATTGTCAATCCAAGATGAGTGGATTTGACTCGATCTAAAGTGGACAATTCCTTTAGTTGTTTCAGCGAGAACGTGACAATTGATATCAAAGTCGGATCCCTCTTAATAAATACATGGTTCGAGGATGAACAAGGTGAAAGCTGGTGGACCTATAATATCCCGACTTTGTGAAGCAGTCTGATGAGAGCAGATAGAGCAAAAATCCTAGCTAGCTTCTAAGATGATGGATTATCTAGGGTAGTGGAATGTAGGACATGAGAACAAATTAAATCATATATTGAAACAAGAGAAACTAATCATCAGAGATGTTTTTTATTGAAATGAACTGGAGAGTTGGAAGAACTCTAATACTAAGTGTGCTTGCTTAAGGAAAATTTTGAGATGAGTGACCTCCTGGAAAGTTTTTCATTCCATTTGAGGGAAAAACTGTGCGAAGTCAATACAAGATGAGATGGAATTGACTTGACTCAAAGCAGACAATTCTTCTGATAGTTAAAGTTAGGGCATGACATAAACTTTACTAAAATAATAAATCACTGCTAAAACAACTAATATTGCGAAACAGACTCATAGTTTAATGCAATTTTTGAATGAAAAATTTCTTTGTATTGGTTAATATATATTGTGTAGAAATAAATATTAATTTTATACTAGTTATGTAAATCATATAATTGTTTATGTAAATACAAAAGTTGAGAGTTGTTTAATTATGGAAAATATACTACTATATAATATGTACAAATTATATATGGGTAACGCTATAAAACTTTTTATAATTTTTTTGTAATAAGTGTAGAAGAAAATGGTGAAATATAATTTTTAGGCTAGATAAAAAGTCTAAATTTTTATAATTTTAGTTAGTTCTTTTAATTTTGACAATTGATGCTTTGAAGTTGTTCTTTTTCATTGCAATTATAGTCTCCACCTTATTTCTGATAGAAGCTGCTGATGTTGCCATTAATGGATCCATGTTTTGATACATCAGTATTACGGGTCTGTTTGATTCACCGGTTCATACTATCTGATAGCGATTGTTGATAGTTGGTGGCTAATGACTGATAGCAGTTAGCCAAATATTATTCGTGTTTGCTAAACTTTTAGTAGCAGTTGCTGTTAAAATATGAAATGGCTAAGTATTTTTATATATTATTAGTTCTTTTATTATGTGCGGTGCACGTTGATTTTATTCGTTCCATAATCATTTAATTTTGTTATTTTTATAATATTAAAGTATAAATTGTTATTTAGATTAAAATAAATACAATGATTTATTAATATTGTACTTTATATAAACAATAAAATTTTATAACATGTCTTCTACTGTAATATCTAATTGAAATGAAAATGATGTTTCTATTTCTCCTTTTAATAAAAAATATATAATTTTTTTATTAATTAATTATATAAAATCATTATAAATTTGCATTTACCATACTGAAAAATATTCTATAATTTGGCGATACTATAATATTAATTTAATAAATTAAAATTTATTTTTTTAGCTGTAATATAATATATGACTTTGATATCTACAATATAACATTCAACTATTAGCATAACATGATTGTAATGATATTAATGTATATTATTGAAATACCCCGAAATTTTTATTTCGAAACATTCCCATTTAAATTTAAATTGTAAATTATTAGCCAATAATATTACGCCATGTAATATTATCGGGATCGAAAATCATTTTGGTTCGCCCGAAAATTTATTGAATAACCGTTAATCGAATAAAATCGGACCAATATTTTTTTTAATTGGACCGAATTAATTTAAATTAGACCCGAATCAGATATTTTTGAAAAACACTGTGCGTCACTATTTTTTTCTCCCCGGCAACTTACCTTGGATGGTTTGTTTTTATTTAATAATTTTAAAAATTTTGTTTTTTTGTTTTTTTGTTTTTTTTCTCCTCTTCTTCTTTTTTTCTCCCGCTCCTCCTCTCTCATCGGTGCAATCACAGCCTCCAGCCAGCCACCTCCTCCTCCTTGTGCCTCCACCTCCATCACAGCCACTGCCTTCTCCTTCTTCTTCTTTCTTCTTCTTCTTCTTCTTC
>CANUEX010033398.1:0-14088 GCA_948099535.1 Jatropha multifida | reverse complement strand
GCTGCTGGAAGAGAGACAGCTGCTGCAATGTTGCTGGAGCGGCTTCGTCACTGCTGTTCGTCGGGCGGCGCGGGACAGGGAAGGAGGAGAAGCTGGCGGAGGTCGTGGCGCAGCAGAGAGAGGCGGAGGATGCTGCTGCTCATGGAGGAGCTGGCGGACTGCTGTTGCATGTATAATTTTTTTTTTCCTTTATTGAAAATTAAATATATAAATAAAAAATATTCTATTAATGTATAAATAAAAAAAATTAAAAAATAAAATTAATACGTTAACAATACATAGGACGCTAAGAGTCCTTTTGGGCAAATGAATTGCAGATCAAGGAATAAGCCGGCTTCAATACACGCAGGAGCAGAATCCAGTAATGAAGATAAGGAAAAGAATAAGCAGCTCTCGCAGGGGAAAGAGCCACATTATTCGCTTGTCTGCGTATCCAACAAAGGGAGGTGCTAGGTAACTCACTCAAAAGAACTAAACAATTAGAAATAACAACACCAAATTCAGTAAAAGAAACTCAAATTCTATAAAATTATTGAAATTTGTAAATGAATTCCGAAAATTAAACTACTAAAATTTGTATTGACCAAACTGTGCTCTTTCCTAATACCCAAAACACGGAGTGCCTATTCTCTCATATCCTCTTCAGCAGCTTATCTCCTCCTCAACTATCTCTAAGCTGTCATTCTCATGTCGTGGAAGCGGCAGGTGAGTGGGTTTTGTTATTTTTTTCTTCCGTAAATTAAGTTAATGCGTTCTCTTTTTTCTTTCATATGATTTGATTCGAATGGAGGGGCTTTAATAATGGTTAAGGTTAATGGGTTTGATAGTTTAATTCGTGATATCTTATAGTTTAGCTTGATTTATGTCCAATTTATTTATCATCATTTTGCCATTTACTACGTGTTTGATGAAATGTTTCAATGAATTGAATGCTTGAAAAACTTGAATGGATATCAGTTACTTGCAAATGTGTATACCCTGTATGTTGTCTTTGTTATTTTCTCAATTTGTTAGTGGTACTGAATTGACAATTAGTTACATCTCTCTTGCAGTTTCTGTTTTGGGTTTCTCTTATTTTTCTATTTTTGTTTTTCTTATAGTGAATTTAGACAACACATTTCCGGTTTTTCGGATTCTTGTTCGTATCTAATAATAACAATTCACAAAAAAAAAAAATTCAGAATACGTTTGTATTTCAATATCAGGAAAGAGATTTTCTTGAATATTTCATTACTTGAACTGATCAGTTTGATATGTTTCACTCATTAGTAAAGAAAGTAAATTTCTTTTGTTTTTTCGTTTGCTTCTTGTATAACATAATTTGTGTTTGCTTGTAGATTTTGCGTTTTGATGGCAGCTTTTGATATTGTGTAAGTATACGTAGAAGTAGGCTGACCCGGTTTATAAAGTATTCAATACTTATAGACATTGAAGAGATATCCATTTTTATCACAAATTACATCAACATACGTGCACAGATATATATCCACACAGTAACATATACAGTTATATTTAATCACAATAAGGTTATTTCTGTTATTTCTTTCTTCAAGAAATAATATCACAAAATACTCTGACAAGTATTTTTAAAATGTAAATATTTACAGTATTTATTTCTGAACTCTCTTATTCTTCGGTTACAATTACTTTTTTCCATTAGCAACAACCTTTATTTTGCAATTTTGAACTTATAGTATTATTGCAATGAATGAAAATAATATGGAAATATGATATTATCATTTGCGTTGCCATATGTTAGTTGATATACTTCATTGCACATGAGGCTTCAATTAACAAGTGGGTTGCTTTTGAATATCTGACAAAAGAGGTTGTTCAAGGGGAAGTGTTTGAAGCAAAGGACCTGCATTATCACAATTTGCAAGAGTTTTGCTTGCTGGGGCAGAGGCCGTAGCGGTACCAGAGGCGAAGCCTTTTCTTTATTATCTATATTGCTTGATTCAGCAGTTCTTATGGTTAAGGAATCTGGAAATGAAGTTGAATTAGAGAAGAATCATATGATGGGTAATTGTATGATGTCGCAAAGTTGGGCTGCTCCTGTTATGCAATATAGAGGAAAGATCATATCAGACAAATATTTCAACTTGGTATTCAAATATTTTGTTTTGGCTAGTGTATTAAACTAAATCGATTTGATTCAATTCATATGTTAAAACTTTTGGCTTCTTGATTTTGATTGATTCAATACGGTCACGATCGAATAAAGTATTTACTTACTCTAGTTGTGCCCCGTTTATTAGAACAGAATTTATACGAAATTAAACTAATTAGATAATTAAAAGTATATTTGTACTTGAAAAATTAAGATAGATGTAAGCCCATTTTAGAATAGCATAGCTTGATTACAAATGTCTTTAAACTTACACTTAGAAAAAAAAAAACAAATTGACAATGTAACTTCTTTATATTATCAGCAATGAGTTTGAGCTTGAACCAAATGCCGCAGAACTAATTATTAATTTTTCAAGATCAATAAATATTTAAAAAAGAAAAATCACTTAACTTGTCTTTTTTTCATTGGTCCATCAATGGGAAAAAAAACTCACTTGAAAAGTGGTGGGGAAGCAAACTTCATCACTTTAAAAAGGTTTTATTCTGGAATGCGTCAAGCATTTACCAATCTTGAAAAACTGATCACTATAAAAAGTGTCAGGGAAGTAATTTTCCCTCCCAAATTTATGGTGAGCACACGTGGCAGAATAGAAAAGCAAGCTGTTATGCATCGTAACCACTTGGTCTACGAACTTGAAACTGTGTAGAGAGAGATTACACTTTATAAATCATAGACTGTCTTAGATTCCATATTTTCTCTCACAGTTTCTACTCCCTTCAGTAGAGAAAGAAAACCGCTCTTGTCGTTTATTTCTTTCCTTGTGTTTTTCTATTCTTTTCTTTTCTCAGCAAGCAAAAAAGACTTTAAAAAACGAAGTGAAAATGAATTCACAAAAATCAAACTGGTGACAGGACAACAGGAAGGAAGTGTAGAAGTGTGCGGGTGATTCCATATTGGAAAAATACAAACTAAGTAAATGACATATAATGAGAAGGGTGAATCAACTAAAATGATTGTAACAATTGTGTATTAAAGCTAATTCTCAACTTAGCTCAATATTAAATATATAATTGAATTTGGTTAATTTATTCGTAGGGTTCAGACTATCGACAAAAAGAAATAATGGAATATGTGAGTTTAGAAGCACCATTAGAAAGCAACACATTCAAACTCTTCAAAACTATGTTGGGCGACTGATTTTGGATGTGAATTTCTTCATTTCTTCTTATAAATTCCTCAATCTGTTGGGTTGCCGAGAAAGAGTACAAAAATTTATATAGTTAAATCGATGATTTAGTCGGTGAAATTTTTACAGCATCAGAAATAAATTGAAATATTTCGTCACTTGTGTTTTGTCTAGATGTTAAAAAAGTGAAGGAATGTCTCAAGTATAATCTTATTTTACTTTTTGTACTACAGTGTATAAGAAGAGATGAACGGTAGATAGGCCGTTAGCATGCATTAACTTCATATATATATATATATATATATATATATATATATATATATATATATTTGTCATTTTTATGCTCTGTTTGGATGCTAAGAAAGTGAAGAAATGTTTCCAAGTATAATCTTTTTCTTCTTCTAATATTTTGTTTTCTTTTCTTTCTTTTTCTCTTTTTTCTTCTTCATATTTTTCTTTTTCTTTTATTTCTACTTCTTTTTATTAATTTATTAAAGTTCAATGAATATAATTATTAAAATACAATTAATTTTGCCCTAAGTGTTTTACTAAGGGCAATTTTGTCCTAAGATTTTGACCAATCATCTTTTGTACATGTTAAAACCGACCTGACAAGTCAATTGTCGTCCTAAACAACTCTTTTTTGAATATTTAGTGGGTCTTACACATACTATTTATATTTGTGATAAACCACGTAGGACAAAAAATACTTGATTGTAGACATTTTCCGTTGAGACATTAAAATAAAAATTTTTAAAGAGTTCAAACACCAAATTTATATAAATTCTATAGTTAAATCACTATTTCTCTTGTGCTGCCCATAGGAGAAGAAGATGAAAACATGATTTTGTATCTTGTAAATGATAAATTTGCTTTAAGATGAGTCTCGCACTTTTTTGTTTTCATTAATTCATAGCTTGCTATGCTACAAATAAACAGATTTTTTTATTTATACATTAGATAGTTAAACTTTCATTCTCTTTACAATCTAGTCCATATCTCACGGACACGCTGTCTCTCACTCTCCAGTCACCTCCACGTTGGACCAACACCAACACATTCATACATCTAAACATATTTATAAGGTTGTTTTAAGTAGAGGGGTGTTACATTCTCTCCTCCCTTGACTCTTTTTTTTTTCATATACTCTGTATATTATTCTTTTAACAAAAATAAATATTTTAATATTGAATAATTATAAATATAAAGTGTTATTTGATTTTTTAAATGTGTCACTTTTTCCATAATGTTGTTACGTTAAATATATTTTTTAAAAAATGACTATAACAATTTAATTGTTATTTTAAAAGGAGAAATAAATATCTTTTTTTTCAATTTGATAATATAATGCAAGACATATAACTAAAAAAAATTTATTATATATATAAAATGTAATATAATTTAACCATTGTACTTATTACATTCTAAAAAAATTTATTTTTTAATATTATATAAATAAAAAATTAAACGAGTATAAAAAATTATCATATAAGGAGCATTAGTCAATATGCAATGCAAATAATATAAAAAATTATTTAATTTATAAAAATATAAGTAATAAACATAACATAAACACATATGTGCAGTAACGTAGTTAAAAAATTTATTGGAAGTGCAATTAATATATATAATTTACAAAATAACATAAATCAAATAAACGTAAATGACAGAAATTTCTTACACAAATGAAAATAAACTGTTACAATTAAATTACGATAATCATCGTCTAACTTTTATTTTTTGAAATTTATTTGTAATAACTTTATTAGTAATACTTTTAAATGCATATTTTTTCAATATAAATTATTAAATAATCATCAATAGCTCATTGGTTTGTTGAAGTACCGTCTCATAGCTACAACAATAAAAATTGTTATCACATAAAATTAAACCTTCATGCTTTCCAATTTTCAAAATAATTAGCTTGTTAAATATTAAGGATAAATATAATGTGGAATTAAATTGAATACTATGGTTCAAAATTAATTTATTAAACTCTCTAAATTATAATGTATTATGAAAAAACAACAATTATTAAAACAAAAATTAATAGACTATAAATTCAATAACTAAAAAAGAATGATTACTCATATATATATTTATTTATTTATATATGTTTTAAATTAGGGGCCCTAATGTGGCTTTGTCTATGCATTTATGTGTATATTGAGTTAATTATGAAAAATGCATAAAATTTTCCTTAATGGATATTTTAATTTTTAAAGTTTTGAAATTGTTAATTTTTAGTAACTTTCTAATATTATATTATCAGAAAAAAATAAAAAATTAGAGGAATTCTTTATTGGGATGAAATTGATTAAAAGTTGAATTAGTAAATTATAATGTTTCTTAAAAAAATGTGAGTCACAATGTAATTTAATTTTTATGATTTAAAAGTGTAATAAATTTATAATAAGTTTAAATAAATACATTATTTTTGGGTAGTTAGAAATTATTTTTTTCAATAATAGAAAATAAAATTTATTTCTTCAAAAAAAAGAAAAGAAAATATATATTGCTAAAATCTAAACTTGACTAAAATTATAAAATTAAAATTTGCTTTAAGGACTATGTTACAAATTAATAATTAACCCTTATTATTTTATCATTATTATACAAAAGAAAGTAGCTAATTTTCTTAATGACCAAGGAAGGAATCGCCCCTTAAACTCGTTCATTTCTACTCTCTGATCGAAAAAAACAGAGAAAGAAAGATCATTGGAACTGTCTATGGCTCTATCAATGCGTCAGCGGCGTCCCCTACCGTCCGATTTGACGTCGTCGTCGGAATCATACACGAAGGCTGATAAACCTGGGAGATCGAATAGCAGCGAAGAGGAGGGAAAGGGATTAGGATGGTTCTTGCCTCTATTTGCTTTGGGAATGCTAAGATACATGAGTGCTACATCGAACATCATACATGATTGCGATGAGGTTTTTAACTATTGGGAGCCTCTTCATTATCTTCTCTACAAGTCTGGCTTCCAAACGTGGGAATACAGGTACTCCTTTTATTTCCTCATTGCACTGTTTTTGTGCTCAAATTATTTGTTTGTATATCTATTTGCTGTTTTATGCTATTTCGAGCGTTTTAATTTACTTAAAGACATATTGAGTTTGCTTTCGTTTCTTTGCTGTTTCTTGCCATTTAGAGCTTGCCTTAATTTTGTTGAATGAATTGTTTGGTTTGGTTCTGAACTCATATTGTTTGATGCTTTTTAGAGCTTGAATTTAATCGATATTTTGAACTTGTTGGGTTTGATTTTGGTGCTTGCAGCTCTCAGTTCGCTCTTCGATCTTACTTGTATATTAATTTCCATGAACTAGTGAGTTTACCAGCTTCTTGGTTGTATGCAGAGGACAAAGTAAGATTTTGAAACCCTGCCTTTGATTTATTGAAATTCTTCTAGTGGCTGATTTTTGTTTTTTTATTTTTTTTATCTGAAAGTTCGAAACTTTATGTAAACTTTAAATCATATTTTGCATATTAACAGGCAAGAGTATTCTATGCAGTAAGACTGTTTCTTGGTCTCATTTCTGTTGTTGCTGATGCCACTCTGGTAGTTGCACTTTCTAGGAAGTATGGGAAACGTCTTGCTTCGTATGCACTTGCGATGCTATGCTTAACAAGTGGTTGTTTCTTTGCTAGTACAAGTGAGTAGCCTTCTTGTTGCACTTATTGTCTTTCTGGAATGTGACATTTGTTCTTCTCGTGGGCTCCTGGTAGTAATGAATTATATTCTACTACCCTATACTGATGATCAGCAAGTTTGGCTCTTGTTTCAGTTAACCAATTAACTATAGATAACATTTTTGAATTGCTGTATTCTGCAAATCAAACTGATTATCATTTTCTTTTAAAGGCTTTTGTGATGTTTTTTGGGTTTCGTTGCCAGGTTTTCTGCCAAGTTCATTCTCTATGTATGCCATGAGTCTTTCTTCGGGGTTATTTCTTCTTGAAAAACCTGCTATGGCTGTTGCTGTTGCAGCTACCGGGGTCATCCTTGGTTGGCCATTCTCAATCTTGGCTTTCCTGCCAATTACATTCTACTCTTTGGCTAGAAGATTTAAAAAAACAGTTTTAGCTGGTGCACTCACTTCTCTTGCACTTCTTGTAAGTTGGTCACCATTTTGATTGCTGCATATTTTGTGACTCTCAAAATTATGCTTATATCTAGCAAATCAAAAAGTTATAAGAGTATCTTACTAAGTCATTTATGTTCATGCTATGATTTAAAGAGCTGAATTCTTTCAGGTACTCTCGGTTCTCGTTGACTATCATTACTACAGAAGGTGGACTTCTTCTGTTCTGAATCTTTTGGTATATAATGTCTTAGGAGGTGGTGAGAGTCACTTATATGGGATTGAAGGGCCATTATTTTATCTGAGGAATGGGTTTAACAATTTTAACTTCTGTTTTGTTCTGGCACTGCTCTTTCTTGCAATTTTACCAATTGCAAGGAGAAAGTATGTGCCGGACTTGCTGATTGTGGTGTCACCTCTTTATATTTGGCTAGGGTTTATGTCTTTGCAGCCCCACAAAGAAGAAAGGTATGAGTTGTCTTGCTGTTATCTTGAAAATGTTTGCAGATTTTTCCCCAGTCATTTTTATCATGAAGGAATGATTTGGATCTGGATGCTTTCTGCTTCTCTTTCTGTAATATCCTGGGTATTTTTATTGGAATTATGATATTCCTCCATGCTTACCAGTCCTGGGTTCCTTGTATTTAAAAGCTTGATTTTAACAATGATTCATTGGATAAATCCCTATCAAATGGAATAAGTTTGTGGCTAGGTGCATATCTTATCTTTGATGAATGACATCTTGTCTGGGCAAGTGACATTTTCCTCATTAAGGCTGTCTTAGGTTACCACATTGAACTATGATTGTACTGATAAATTTATGATGCTTGTCCTCTTTGGTTGGAGACGTTTGTGTCACCAACTGCATAATTTTGTTTGTGATGTGGCGAGTGAGCTTGATGCCACAGTAATATCCTTTTATTTCTGGCCAGTGCCATTGTTGCTATTGTTTGATCACAATCTTTTGTATCACCTAGTTTTTGAGATTAGAATTGACAACAAGGATAACTTGCATTTGGTATCAAAGTTTTTAGTTTCAACTGGTTTAGTTTAGTTTGCAGTGTGACATGCACCCCATATTTTTTTTTCCTAAAGAGGTTTGCTATGTTCTTATTTATAGTTACAAGAAGAGATGGTATTGATGATTCAGAAACTGGCTGCTGAACATGATAAGTTTACTTTGGATGGTAGTTTATTTCTGGGTAATGCTTTATGCCATGAGTTTGAATTTTAGATTATAAAAGAAGTTG
Organism: Jatropha multifida; assembly: GCA_948099535.1. Lineage (NCBI taxonomy): Eukaryota > Viridiplantae > Streptophyta > Magnoliopsida > Malpighiales > Euphorbiaceae > Jatropha > Jatropha multifida. The sequence goes on along the minus strand of CANUEX010033398.1, from coordinate 5,498 downwards.
ATGGAGAAAAAAAAATACTCTTGAAAATTCCTATAGTGTTCAAGTTGTCATGTGCAGATAATGGCAATATTGTACATAAACCCGATAATCTATATGTTTTTTCCTTATCAGAATCCAAGTTCCTGTTGTTTGACACATATTGATGACAAATTATTGATGAAAGCGTTGTTTTTTTTTTTTTTATATAACACAACTGGAAATGCTGCTAAACATTCTAACATTTAGCATAATTTCTTTGCAATCATTTTTTTCACCTTTCTTTGGGGAATCCTCATCAGTGATGCTTACTTCATTCTAATGCTTACTTGTCTACAACCATATTCTCTGGGTGGGGACAGAATCTGTAGAGGTTTTTGGATATATATATATGTATATTCTCATGTGTGTGACAAACCAATATTTATAACAGAAGATTCATCCTAACTAAACAATATTAATCCTATAATATCCTTGCGTGAACTTCATAACTGTCTACTTTTTTCCACATAAAATGATGATTGTGGATATTCAATGAGGTTTTGTTCGTAATGGAACTGCTTCAAGCGATTACAATTCAAAATGCTTATATGTCATGTTGTTATGGGATTATGGGTGGTTCATATGCTTGGTTTCATCCAGCTTGAGCTCTAGGGTAGAGAAGTGTGGGCCAAATATATATGATGACCAAACAAGTGGCAATTGCAGGTTCCTTTATCCAATATACCCTCTTGTTTGTGTTGGTGCATCTGCTGTGATTGAAAGCTTTCCCGATCTTGTCCGAGACAGATATAATCCCTATGACAATTCTCTAATGGTTAAGGTAGGCATCTTGTCCATTGCCAATATTGGGATGACTATCCCTTTGGTGCCTGAACTTTTTTTAATTTTTATATTCCACTGTCAAACTTTTTTTTTTTGTCAATAAGGTATATGAATGGTGAAATTCTTTTTTCTACTTCATTGCATTTGGTCAGATTTAGTTCCCTCAAAAATAAAATTGACTTATTTATACTTGTAAAATAGGCTACTATCGTTCCATTTTATTAATTCTCGTTTTGTCCATTTTTCTATGCTTTTTCTTTGCCAAAATTTAATTTTCCTCATCTCTATCAACCTTTTGAAAGAGAAGCAATAAAATTTTTTGAATAGAAAAGATATGATAAAAATGAATAAATCGAAAGGGCTAGTAATACTGTTAATGAGTGTAAATAGGTATATTTTAATTCAGGCCAAATGCACTTAGTTTAAAAAAAAATTCCCTGGTCAGGCACTAATTGCACAAAAAAAGACAAATAAATAAATTTTAGACAGTAGAAAATTTGAAAAGTTTGGACAACATTTTTATAATTATCCCGCCTGTACATTCCTTTTGTCTATTTGGTAGCAATAAACTTGTGGTCTGTTTCTGTACAGATAGCAAAAGCTCTCAGACCTGTGGCTCTTAGCCTTATATTATGTGCATCCCATGCTCGTACATTCTCTCTGATTAACGGTTATGGTGCTCCTATCGAGGTTTACAAAATTTTGGAGCATCATGATGATGTAGGACCAGGTATGAATCAATATCTTGCATTATTTCTTGAAATTAGAAATGACTAGAATTTTAGACTTACTGTAGCCCATGAAATTTTATTTTTGGCACTAGCTATGGCATTCATTTACTGATTTTATTGTAGTTTAACTTTCCAAGTGGAAGAGTTATTTTTATATGTTTTTTTCTAGTCTCAAATTGTGGATAACTTTGCTATTTAACTTAAGTGTTGGAGAAAGTTAACTGTGGACATAATATGAACACTTGATACATAAGAATGCTTATAAATGTGGCAAAATGAAAGCCAACACCCATTATACCATTTGAAGTGACTTTTTCACTTTCTGCAATTGTATAGCATTCATAACCAATGATCTTCTGCAGTAATTTTAATATGTAATGTTATTTAATTAAATCTGTACTCTAGCATATCATGGTTATCTGTTATTTAACAAGTGCAAGTGCGTGTTCTGTTTCCAACTTGCAACTTTTCCCCTCTAGACAACCCAAAACTTTTACATTTTTTTTTTCTAACTTCTTTAAGTTTTTACCTTATCTGGTGTAAGTTTCCTTAGAAGAAACACATTCTAATTAGGCTCCTTCAAGTTTCAGGTTCCGTGCTTTGTGTTGGAAGTGAATGGCACCGTTTCCCTTCATCATTCTTTGTTCCTGATTATGTCAGTGAAATCCGGTGGATTGATGATGGGTTCCGAGGTCTTCTTCCACTTCCGTTCAATTCTACCTTGGGTGGTACTGCGGCAGCTCCTCCATATTTTAACAATAAGAACAATGCAGCAGATGAGCAATATGTAATTAGCCTTTCCACTTGTGCTTTCTCACGATTATCTTATACAGCTTGATGAATAAAACACTTCCATTCAATATACAGCTCCGCGATATCGAAACTTGTACATTCCTAGTTGAGCTTCATCTTAATCGACCCTACCCTTCTCGTGGAAGTGACTTGTCAACTTGGGAGGTAACTCTCTCTCTCTCTCTCTCTCTCTCTCTCTCTCTATGATCCTTTTTGTTTCCTTTTATGACTGTACTAAGACAATGCACTTCAGCCTATTGCGGCATTGCCTTATCTAGACAGGGAGCTCTCACCTCCGATGTACAGATCATTTTTTATCCCGTATATGTGGCAAGAGAAGAATGTTTTTGGCATGTACAAGCTACTCAAAAGAATACCAAAATGACAATGCATTATGCTTTTGCTTAGCGGGATAGTTTTAGCTCCAAGTTTTGATTTCTAACAGCTGTTCATAGCCAAATTGATCCGAAAGCAGAGGAATTTCCTGTAGTAAGAACTCTAGTTCTTTCCCCCTGCTTTTTTATTTCTTTTTTTTTTTTTCCTTTTGTAGAAAACTTGGGTTGATTAGTGCGTGATCTTTGCTGTTAGTCCTTGAGATTTTATTGTACCGATATTGTTTTTGCTCTCTTTTTAGCATTATAGTTAGATTTTTCATACAAATTGCTTTATAATGCTGAAGGCTTAGCAAACCATGGTTTCTTGTGTTTAAACACAGTTTTGAAAAAGTTGCTAAAACTGCGTTTAGTTCCACTTTGCTGTCCCTTCAAATTTGAAGAATGAGTTCTTCGTTCCATATGGGGAATAATTTTTGAATGAGACTCTTTGTTCTGAAGTCTGTCTTACCTGTCAGAACCCCAAATCTTACATTTCCTTGCCTTCGATGGTATTTCTTTCTTTTTTCCTATATATTGGCCAAAATAATGATACTGTAGGGACCTTTTAAACCCACTAAAAGCTGTTAAAAAAGTATCAGACATCGATGTTAGTAATGTTCAGGTCAGGAGGTGCAACCTACCTTGGGATTGAAATTGCTCACACCTCAACTAATACTATATTGGTTCAATTCTTCCTATTTAATTTTATTAAATTCATACAAATACTATAATGTGCATATTTTAGGCATGGCCAGTTCAAAATTTTGAAGATATTGAATCTGAACTGGCCTTTGAACTACCGATTTCAAATGGTTTCGAGGTGATTTTGATGAACCAAGGATTGCAATCATAGTTCCAGTGATACGCGTATTATTATTTTTTTTTAAAATAACAATTTGCTTCTAAAATTATATTTTTCAAAAAAATAATAATTTGGTTCTAAGATTATATCTTTTTTTTGAAAAATTAATGAGTTCAGAAAACGTTGGTAAATTTTATTTTAAATAACTTTTAGAATGTTTATATTCATATATTAGAAATATAATTATTTAATTTTATAAAATAATCAAATAAATTATCATTTTATTTTGTCTAAATGTTATTAATAAATAAATTATTAGAAGATTTTGAAAAATGCTTTAAATAATGTAATTTTGACCTAAATCAATAATTTAAAAGAAGAAAAAATGTTAAACTTCCATTTGTATTAAACAATATAATTTTGGACCAAATATTTAACTTTTTTTACCGTCTCATGTTTTTAGATTTTTAACCTTTAAGTAAAGTGTATTTCAAAAAAAAAAATCTTAAGTAAACTATATTATGTAGTAAAAGATTATTTAGATTTTAGAGGTGTATAGAATAGACTAAGTTATTATAATTTTGAAAATAAAAATAAAATATTTTTAGTTAGAATGGAACTGGAGCTCCCAATTAACCGCTGGTTTCGTATCGATTTAAGTTTAGATTTTAATATTCACATGAATCTTAATCGACTCTTAAACCACCGGTTTCAGTTCAAAACTTTGAACCAATGGTTCCTGTCGAGTCTCGATTCATCTACAGTATAATTTGGTTCCAATTTGGTTTCGATTCAAATTGAACCAATGGCCATGCCTACATATTTTTAATATTACTAATTTTTTTATGACGTACGATGCACATTTGATTATACTAGTTATATGGTCATTTTTTATACTCGTTTAGCTTTTTTATTTATATAATTAAAGTATACATTCTTATTTAGATTGCAATAAATACAGTAGTTTTCATATATATAGTAAAATATTTTTTTTAATTATAAGTCTTGCATTGTAATATCCCATTGAAAACTAAATTGATATATTTGTTTCTCCCTTTAAAATAGTAATTTAAATATAAAATATCATTTATATTTTCTTCAACATATTGGTTTATATGATTTTTATTATACGCTAATTACTTTTATTTTTTGTTTAAATATCAAATTAACTAATAAAAATTATCATATAACTTTTATTTTACATTTTATAATTAATTTATATGTTTTATTAACTTTCACTATAATATCATTTAGTAATTTACTATACTATAACAATAAAATACGAAAGTAATCTAATAAATTAAATTAAATATTTATAAATAATAGTATTTTTATTCTTATTTTTTTAATCAATCAAAATCACGAAATCATTTAAAAAATTTAGTAATAAAATTATATTCCTTAATAGAAAAAATAGATTTTGAATTAAATAAGAAACCAATATAATTAATCAAATTTAAAATATTTAAAAATAATATTTTTTATCTTTTTGGCCAACCAAATTAGAGTTCTTGTAATTAAGGAAATTTCACCATATAATTTTTAAATCAAAATCTTAATCATCTAGATATATTTATATATCTATTTAAAATAAATTTTAAAAAATAAAAATGTTCAAATGCCTCATATTTACACATATTCTGTCACGACCTAAAACCGTGGGCCGGACCGGCACTAGGACCTAGGTAAGCTTAAGGCACCCGAGACCCGTAGTAAGCTTAAACTATCACAATCCATCCCTATTATCATTTGACTATCGGAATAGCAAGCTCATATTATGACATTTTTTTTATAAGACAATCAGAGTTAATAATTCTGACCCAGCATTAGTATTAAGTACTAATCGTAGCTCGGGCCTATATCCATATAATAAAAATATTTCTCATACAAATATTTATTTGTCATAATATGTTCAAACTGTTCCTATCATACAATCTCCAGATAGTCATTTACACTCCACAATTTATTTATAGTCACATGATAATTCTATTACAAACC
>CANUEX010033335.1:0-47446 GCA_948099535.1 Jatropha multifida | reverse complement strand
TGAAGTCCTTTTATTTGATTGATTTATACACAATAGAGTCAAAATATTAATCAATAGCATTCCACATCATTTTGAAGCATTCTCATATTAATAGTTAAATTTTATTTCTTTAAAATTAATTTCCATAAATTTATAACTCACGGATTGGTTAAAGCTCGGTGAGTCATAAATGATGTAAGTTAACCTTATCATCTCTCACCGCTAAACGTTTTGTCTGCAGTGATTGCTTTTTATCACGATCCAAAACTGTGGGCCGGATCGACACTAGGATCTAAGTAAGTATTAACTATTGAAATTAAATTTTGAGAGTATTTAAAAATTCGTTCCCTTTTGAATAAATTTAAAGTATATATATTGACATTAAAATAAATTCTACTAAAATAAAGATCATGAGAATCGTGTATTATCCATTAACTGTCATTTTTTCAATGACTTTGAAAACTTAGATTTACACCGTTTTGGAAAAAAAAAACGGTACTGAAGTCCTTTTATTTGATTGATTTATACACAATAGAGTCAAAATATTAATCAATAGCATTCCACATCATTTTGAAGCATTCTCATATTAATAGTTAAATTTTATTTTCTTAAAATTAATTTCCATAAATTTATAACTCACCGATTGGTTAAAGCTCAGTGAGTCATAAATGATGTAAATTAACCCTATCATCTCTCACCGCTAAACGTTTTGTCAACAGTGATTGCTTTTATCCCGTTTAATCCTTTTTCTTTTATTTAACTTCAAATGTATAATCATTTGAAATAAAAGTTAGATTTAGTGTTTTAAATATATAATAATTTATAAATCTAAAGTAGTTTTTTATGCCTTTTTATATTTTGATTTTTTTAAAATTTTTCTCATTTCGTAGAATTTTTCGTCGAGAAATTTTTATGTGAATCTTTTATTTTTATTTTTCCAATTTTTATGTGAATCTTTATTAAAATTGTTAAATATGACACAATACGAGAGTTAGGGAAATTGGATGCATCAACCCATTCCCTATTTCCAAAAATTTTTTTCTAAAACTTATTTTAGAAAATTAATTAAGTTTTTTTTAATTTAGCTTGCCATCTTCTAAAAAAGAAAATTATCTTTTTAATTTTAGAGCCTAGATAGAAAATATTTTCAATGTTAATGTTATATCCATCATAAATTTCACGTGTGCCTTCTGCTACTAACATAGTTGTCTTTAATGAATATGTGTAAAAAATAAAGGAAGAGCAGGAATTTAATTGACCAAATATATAATCTAATATTTTAATAAAAAAATTAGTCACATTAGTGCTTTTAATTTATATATTGACTCACAATATTTTTTAATAAATTAAAATGTATTTAATTTAAAATTATTTTAATTATTATACTTCATGCATTTTTAGCATAAGGACAGATATTATATAATTAAAATCATGAAAATGGTGGATTACGTCAATCGATGGATCAATCAGTTACATAATATTTTTTCTTAAAATTAAATAAAATAAATAAATCATATGACATTTACATCAATATACAGTATAAAATTATTTAAAAATTTTCTCTCTCTTCGATTATTTAACCTTTTTCAACCACTCCCAAGACAATATTCAAAGTTGATTGCATCTAAAATATTATCCCAAATAAAAATAAAATAAAATATATAATCAATTATTTGTTTCTGGGAGCAACTGGCAGGCCCTACAATTATATTTTCTTTTATAAGTTGTAAAACTATGTGGGGCCATGCCATCTTGTGGACACGGTTACGAAGCTTCCGTAACTTGTGGTGCCACAGTTTCCGCAAACCTACCTCGATAAGGTTATTGTCGAGTTGATAAGAAGCAACCTATTAATAAATTGCACAGCTTTTTGTTAAAATATATGATTATCTTTTGCACTTTGTTATGTTATATTATTATATCATTCTATCATTTTTTTTATATTTTTCATTTGATACAAAAATAAATTAACAAACCCTTGAGAAAGCGACGAGACAACATCGGACTGCTTCTCTTTTAAACACACGTAGGGAGGTTGCATAGATAGACGTCGGATACTAAATGATTAAAATAAAAAAATAAATTAATAAATTTTTGAAAGGTTTGAAGATAAAATAATAATTATCAGAATTACATGAAAAACTCTATGGGTCTGTTCGGTAAAATTAATTATTTTGACAGCTATTAGTTGTTTTAGTGGCTGTTAACTATTTCAGCAGCGTTTCATGAAACGCTGAACGTTACATGAGTTAATTTTTCACAAAAAGTTACCTTAACTTTTAAAAGTTACTCCAAACGTTATGTTACCGAATAACTTTTTACATAACATTTAGCGTTTTAACTAGTCAAAACTCTAAAAATTGCTAAAAAGCTGTTGCCGAATACAATCTATAAAAACACTGGCTTTTGCTGCATTCAAAATTCAAAATATATAGTTCATGTGAGTTACTAATATTATTGTATATGTTTTCCTTCAATTCATGCATGATAATATTTAAAATTAAATTGAACCCACATTATTTTAATATCATTAAAATCACATATACCAACTAACAATAGATTGAATCTTACATTAATTTAATATTATGAAAGGTACCAACTAACAAAGTGGACGATGATAAGAACATTATATAAAAGAAAAAAGAAAAGTAATAGTAATAATATTATTTCTTCAAGTATGTATTCTATTGTAAAATAATTATCTTAAAAAATTTATAAAATAATCCTCATTAATTCTTATTTTTTATTTCAATATAATATTATCTAAGATGGACATAATAAAAAAATTATATATTTAAAATTATCATTGAACCATAATAATTATTACTTTATTAATCTGTGTAAAAGTAAAAAATGGACTACTTCTTTGACAAGGAAAAATATTTTATTTTGCAATTCATCGTTCTATATAGGGCTGTTCCTAGATTCGTTTGGTTCGGTTTAAACATAATAGTTGAATCAAACCTAAAGTGTTAAAACTAAACTAAAACATCAAAAATTTCAAACCAATCCAAACTTTTAGCGGTGGTTTGATTTGAGTTGATTTGATTTAGTAGTTTAGACGGTTTGAAAAAAGAAATTAAACTTCCTTATTTATCTCGTTAACAAGAAAAAAAATTAATATTATACAAAATATGAAAAATAGATTCATAAAAATTATCATAAAATACATATGATTTTGAATAGCTATTAAAATTTTTAAATTAATTTTTGAATATGTATTTTTCGTTATAGTATGGAAAATATTATATTCAATAAAATAATGATTAAGTAATCTACAAATATAGAATTTAAACTTTGATTTAATTACATTTATTACTTAAATTAAAAAAAGTAATAGTTTTACTCACATATAGTTTATACATATATATTAATTTAATATTACATGAATCTTTAATATTTTGAATATTTTATACAAATAATTATATAATTTATCTAATTAATAAGAAAGTATTATTCAATTTATTATTTGACATGAATTAATCTCATAATTTATTATCCAATATAAATTAATCAATACAAATAAAATTTTCATTAAAAAAATCGAATTGAATTTAAAAGTTCAAACATATATGTATATATATAGCGGTTTGGTTCGGTTTGAGTGGTTTTGAGGATAAACCATAAATTAAACTACCAATCTTTTAAAACTGCGGTTTTAAATTGATTTGTGTTGATTTAAATCAGTTTGAGTGGTTTAGACGGTTTCACCAACAACCGTAGATGTCTCTTCCAATAAGTGATTGATCTGCTTAGTTTGGAGACAGTAACTTTACCATTTGAGACACTTCTATGTGTATAATTAAAGTCGCTTTAGTTTTATTATTTATCTATATATCTATTCCGACCAACGTCATGCTGCCATTGAGTCTTGCACATTATAAAAGCACGTAAAGGCCAAAAGCATTTCCTTCATCTTCCATCTCTGATTGATAAGTAGCTTGTTTTGCATATTTGAAAAAATGGCTCTTACTGGTAAGCTTGAAGCAGATGTGGAAATCAAAGCTTCCGCGGACAAGTTTCATGATGTGCTTGGGTCCAGACCCCATCACGTAAAACATGCTACTCCTCACAACGTACAAGGTTGTGACTTACATGATGGTGAATTTGGAAAAGAAGGGAGCGTTATCGTCTGGAATTATGTTCATGGTAAGCTTGCACCCTTTTTCTATCTTAAATAAATTATGAAGACTTGAACTCTTAAACTACAGTTTTGAATTATTAAGCGCAGATAATTTTGCAGTTCCGTGATTTTTTTTTTTTAATTTTTCTCTCAAAATTCGAATAGATGGAGTCCCTAAGGTTGCGAAAGAGATTGTTGAAAAGATAGACGATGTGACCTTGTCTACCACCTTCAAAGTGATTGAAGGAGATTTACTGAAGGAGTATAAGAGTTTCATAATAACTGTTAAAGCTACACCGAAGGGTAATGGCAGTGTAGTGCACTGGACACTGGACTATGAGAAGAGGAATAAAGATATTCCAGACCCACACTCTTTACTTAAATTTCTACTTGATACCTCCAAAGATGTTGATGCCCATCTTACCAAAGCATGAACTCCCAGCCTCATCCATCAATAAACTGTTTGCTCGCTATCTATATGTATGATTAAGCTTACAGTGCAATATATAATAAATAAAGGAAAAAAAGGGTCTGGATTTTATTAATCCTTAGATCCTTTGATATATATATATATATACATAAACTTTTATCGTATGTATGGTTTTTCTTGATGTATTAATAGATTTGAATTTTATTAAGAATGTATTTGTGTTATGTCTGAGTTTATTTATAGATTTTTGGCTTCATAGCATATATATATATATATATAAAAGCTTGACGCACCAGGCTACTTAGCAAGAATTTGGAATCACTGAAATCACCTAATCATTAATGGGATCATAATCTCTCACATTTTTTTATCACTAACAGCTTCATGTTCAAATTGCCAATATTGATGTAGCTAGCCAACCTTAAATAAGCTCAAATGGTTTCAGCTATTGGTTACTTTTAATAATAGCAATCTGATTACTAATGGTAGATTGCCTTCCAGTTATAAAGAAGTATAGACAACATGTTCCGTAGATCACACTGATTGGAATTTAAATATTGAACTATTTCATACTACTTAGGGGAAGAATGGAATATGGATGAATCCATACAACCTAAAACCCATTCAATCACACTTGATTATATGGATGAAGAGGCAGAGATAGGGAAAGAGAAGATTATGTTTTGAATGAAACACACTTTCAAGGGGAAAAAAAACCCTAATCTCTATCCTTTTTCTCATTTCTCTTTAGCCTTTTAACTCTAGTTTTGTTTTAGAGCTGCAGCTCTTTATCAATTGTAGCCCATATCTTCTACTCTTCTTTCACTTCATCTCATTTTGCTTTTAATCTTTTATTTTATTCACTCTAACAATCTCACACCTGTTTTTACAACAAAACTGGTTTTTTCTTTTTTGTTATTGTTATTTTTTCTCCATTTTTTAGTGGGTTTTTTTTTTCTCTCTTTTGTAAAGGTGGTCCCTTCATTGTAAGAGTTTATTATTAAATAAAAATATAATATTTAACTTTATTTAATTAGAAATTTTAAATCTTCATTCATAGCTGAGGATCTTCGATCAATGGAGATATGGTAATACAATATGTTCTTTCATTGATGTTATTAATATATAGTGGTATAAATTCATTTATGTTCCGTCATATGTTGTAAATATTTTAAAAAGCAATCTAAACATAGGATATCCAGAAGAATTACTATTTTATCATCCAAATTAATTAACGGATTAGTTGCTTCCATGAAAATTTATATCTGTCATCAAGAGCAACTCAAAGTGAAAAGATATAATATTATATTTTTTAATTTTAGCATTACTGTTTAGAAAAATATGAATTATTTATATTATTTCGGTAAAAGATAAGTAAATTCTATTAGCTACTAATAATGGAGTTTTATGTCTAGACTATATGAGTATTTATAATTCTTAATATTATTATTAATGAATTATATTTTTAAAAAAATTTGAATGAAATATTTTTAAAAAAAAAATTATTTTCATTGATCTGGTATATAAACTAAATTATAATATTTTCCTCCAATGAATGATAGTAATTATGTCAACGAATGATGGTATAAAAGTTGATCCATCTAAAACGTCAGAATAAGTTGCTTTCAATCCCAAGGTAATTAATTTTTTATTATTCTTATTATTTACAATTAATTTTTTAATTATTATCAATTATTAATATTTAATTATTTTAATATATATATATATATATATTACGTTCTATTTGGTGGATCGATCATTTCCTCAAAGAATATTTTGTAATATTTTTATTTTTTTTTCAATTTTGAATTAGAATTCTATATTCCTAATATTCTAATTACATATATATTTTTTAAATTATATTTTTATTTCTAGATTATACTATATCTTGTTTATATTATATTATATTTTTCTATTTATTTTTTCCATATGACGTGTTTATTGCAATTTATGTGGATCATGTATGTCTTGGTATGCCAAGTCAACGAGGATTGAGAATCACTAGACTAGTAGTTGTCTGATTTTCAAATTAATTTTTGTTTCTTATAAGGTTAAATAAGAATAATTAATTTTGTGCATCAAGGCAAAACTCAAGAATAAGTACGATCTGACTATAATCTCAGGTTCAAATTAATTAATTTAGATAATATTTATTTAATGCTGAAGAATTTATAACATAAACATTTTATTCACCATAGTTTGTACTAAAATTAAATTTGAATTATTATATTTAAATTATGTTTCTAAAAAATAATATAACAATATATTTTTAAAAATTATAATATTCTCTTTGAAAATAAATTAGATTATGTTACGTCTACCACCTATTTTATTATAAATTTTTGAATTATTTCATTATTATTGGGTATGGGATTTATCTCCCAAAATATAAAATTAATATAGTCTAGCTGGACTGGTACCCATACTATCTATTACATTTTAATTTTAATTTTAATTTTAATATGATGAAAAGCACGTACAGCTAGGAAGTTTAAAAAAAATTAACAGCGTTAATTACTAGTGAGAAACTTAAGTAAAATTGAAATAATTATACTTTTTACTATCTGAATTTTAACTTTTTACTTTTAGTGCCTTAACAGATAATGATAACTATTGATCGTCTTAATTTATAAAATTTTATAAATTTAGTATTTCGAACCAATTTGATTGATTGGAAAATTGATTATATAAGTATAAGTCTCAATTTTTATTACGTGACAGCTTACTTGGCAAGAAAGATGTGAATATTTGCCAGCTAAGCGTTGGTGCAGTGGAAACACCATGGAAAATCCCATTATAACCTTCAGTTTTTACTTTCCAACAAGCTCCTTCTCTTCCTTCTATATCACCTGTCGACGAAAATCCTAAAAAATAAAAATGTTGGGTATCGTCAATTAAATCCTCTGTTTGGCAACACAAGAACACATGATGCTCATACAACTGTACAGTCCCAGCAAGTGGGCTCTGTCTAAACTCAGGCCTAGAGAACCCTATCTCGACGTCACTGTTGTTGGTCTGTAGCGAGGAAGGCTCAAGATGGTCTGAAACTATGATCGGAGAGGACGAGGAAGATGGGTTATTTGTGTATGAAAGTGAGCCTTCTCCATTGCTTGACATTTTAGACATATAAAAGAAAGGGCTTTTGGAGGTGGAGCCTGAATCCAAGAGGATAATGCATAGTGTAGAGCCCCACTTTAATTAGTTTCTTGTTGGCGGTCGGATTCGTTAAGAAACTGAATAAAAGATTATTTGCATAAATAAATTATGAGAAAATATCTTACATATACCCATATATGGATAATTCCATATATCAAGTCAATAAAAAACTTTCAAAATTTTTACTGTTTTATTTTTTTTTTCAATGCATAGTTGAAAATTCTCTCATTTGAACTAAAATATTGTTGTATAAATGATCTCATAAGTATGTGTAGATAGATATTTTCTATCAATTCTTGATAAAATAAAATAATACAAATAAATAAATAAAATGTTTTTTTTGAAAAAATTGATAATATTGACACCTCACAAACCGTTCAATTTGATATTAAATTTTAGTTATTACTTCTTTTTCTTTTTTTTACAAATTTAAGAATAAACTTCGTTAAGAAGGTAGATAAAAAGAATACAAACAAATATATATGAAATCTCAAATTTTATGACTAGCATATTGATAAGAGGCTGTAGCTAAGTATGAGGCATTACATTAACTTGTCGACGAATCCAATAAACAGAAATATCATTACGATTACAAAAAAAGGTCTTACAATCATTAACAATAATACCCAACTCAGAATAATCCTTCCTGATGAGTACAAAGCATAAACAACTTATTAGGAATGACACTATTATGACCTCTACATCAACCTAATGCAACAGTTATGTTGGTTAATTTAAAATATTATGACATTTCAATTTAATTTCTAAACTAAAGCAAATAATGAACTAATCAAATATATGCTTGTTCAAATAAAGGAGGGTAAGAATTGAATTCCTATATATAGAGATAGCATGAGCATCCTCCTTCACTTTACAACTTTTAACTGTTTTATCTATTTGTGTAAAAAAAAAAGAGTAATACAGATTTTACAGCTTCGTCTGGTCATTTTGCAAGTCCAGTTTTGGCATAGTTGTCGATTTGAGTGATATCTAGGAATTTGTCCACTCCACTTGCCAGAAGAAACCTGAGAAAAAGATTCAACAAACAATGATAAAGCAAGCCAAAATACAGAAAAATTAAATAGTTGAAGTGCAAAATGACATACTTGTCCCTAAGAAGTTTTGCCATAGAATAGCATCCTCCGGCGACCATTGATTGCATATTTACAGCAATGTTCGGATTGTGAATGCTCTGCCTCAGGTGTACCCATCCGTATTCTCCATTTTCTTTGTCTGATACTTTAGCCCTGTTTTAGCAACAATATCCAATAATTTTTAATGGCGAAAAAGAACAAATTCGCACTACTTGTTGTTTTCGTTTTCTTGGAGGGTTTTCTACAGCTTATTGGCAATGGATCCAAGTGCAAAAGCAAGTATTTGTTAATTTTGGGCTTTGCTTTAACGAATTGGGTTGTTGGATCTATCTTAACATTAGTTACTTACTGGGCCTTTAAATCAAATTTATTTCCACCAACGAGGACTGATCAGCCCAAAGTAGTAGTCTCGTCGAAGTAGAAGTAGTACCTGTACATATAAGCATCAACTGCTGCTGGAGTGTCGTTTGAGTCAACGAGGCAGCCATCGCTTACCCAACAGTCTCCACAGGCGTCCAATTCCCATCCTTCCAGTTTTCCTTCCTGTGTACCAAGTTTATGTCTTAGACAAAAAGGAAAATCTACCAATCTGTCTACATATGGATGTTTGTGTACCTCAATATAGCTTCGGAATTTCTCGATTGCCTCAATCGCTCTTGCCTTGGCATGTCTTGGCTCAGAAATTACGTTCATTCTTAGCTCTACTGATTCTAAAGGTTCTTCCAGATCTTCTATGAGACTACCTATTCCTTCATCTGATCCTGCTAGTTTCATACGTACCATTTCAATAGTGATCTTTACCACCATGTAAGCTCCTGAAAAATAAAAGAAAAATAATTTTCTTTAAGAGCATATTAATTAGTAATAAGATGCAATTAAAGATTTGTTACTTGCTTACCATCATCCAAGAAATAATTCTCTTTAAGAGCACCATGTCCTGACGTTTCCATCATGAGATGGGTTTCAATACCATCTTTATTAAGCTGAACTCCTTTATCAATCACATTTCTATAACCAACACGGTATAAGCAATGTTGCCCTCCTCTATCAGTAATAAATCTTGAAAGTGCCATGCTGGTTCGAGCATCGGTAACTATTGTAGTACCAGGATGTTCTTTTAAGACAATAGCAGAC
Source organism: Jatropha multifida (assembly GCA_948099535.1). Lineage (NCBI taxonomy): Eukaryota > Viridiplantae > Streptophyta > Magnoliopsida > Malpighiales > Euphorbiaceae > Jatropha > Jatropha multifida. The sequence continues at coordinate 37,530 of CANUEX010033335.1, read as the reverse complement.
ATTAGTGCAATGAGTTTGTCGCCATTGATAGGATTACCTTTGTTATCAACAACGCCACTGCGGTCTACGTCTGTGTCGAAAACGATACCAAGGTCGGTTGAATTTTCTAAAACGGCGGCTCTGGTAAGGGCCATGGCAGTTTTGTCCTCAGGATTGGGAATGTGATTGGGGAACATTCCATCTGGGTTTAAGTGTAGGGAACCAAAGGTGTCTGCTCCGAGTTTGTCTAGTACATCCCATGTAAAGAAACCTCCTGATCCATTTCCAGCATTTACAATTATCTGCAGATTAATTAGAACCATGCATGGTTGACATTTTAACTTGTATCATATTTTAGAAATTTTAAAAAAATAACATATATATATTAGTTTAATTAAGTGTAATTTTAGTCAAAAAGATTTTTCCCTTTTTTTGTTTTTTACAAATTAAGAAAATTAAACATCTTACAAGATATCTAAATAAAATATCTAGTTTATTTTTTTTGTAAATTAATTAAGCTTCATTGAGATTTAAACTTCCAATTTCATATCCCAAAAAAAAAAATTAGTACAACTATGGCAAAGCTCATCAATTAGTAAAAATATTAATTTCCAAACTACTAATTTAATGATTTAAACAAAAAGAATAATATTTGAAATATCTATTACCCAATAATAAGGTGGATATGTCAGAATTGTTTCTTTCTTTTTGTCTTTTTTGTCATTTTTGGAATTAATGCAATTAAGTGCGAGTATACATATAGGACGACATGAGAACCAAGTAGGTTAACAAGCACCACTTATTTGCAACTAGCTGCCAAAATTCCTATCTAGCTATTGATTGAATTTCTGAGGATAATGTAAATATGGAAATATATGCATGTACTAGTTAAAAAAGAACCTGAAATCCTTCGAGAGGAGTATCGTAGTGCAAGGGATGGTTCACTCTCTCTTTGATGATCTCTCGTAGATGCTTGGCATAAGTGCTCATGAAATCAACTCTTGTTGGTGGAGTGCTAAGCATTGTCGATACTTTTGCAAGCCTATTTGCATATTTACGCGCTGCTTTGTCACATATCTCCTCCACCTCCGTCGAGGTCAGCCCTCCTCTTTTTGTGAAAAATTTTAGACCATTTCGAGTGTAAGGCAGGTGTGACGCTGTCATCTGCAAATTAAACGTTATTTTCATACATAAAAAATCAATATTTTTCGAAGTATCATAGAAATGAGTGAATCTTTGTGTTGTGTCATACCATTATGGAAGCATCATAGGCAAATGGAGGAAGCAATGTACTCATGAAACAAGCTGGAGTTGTAGCTAGTCCCATATCAAACGCTATACAACCAGCACGAGAAAGGCCAGCAAAAACAGCTACACTCAAAGAAGCTCCTGATACTCTAGGATCTCTACCAAGTGAGACTCTAACATCTTCAACGACACGCTGTTTTTCCTTTTCCAAGACATGAATAACCCACTCGCCAAAACTTTCTGCAATGGCTTCCACTGCTGGAGGAGTAAGATCCACTGTCCTACCCTTTTCGCCTTCCAACGCTATGCCACGAACATCAGACCCATTTTGAAGCCTTCTTATCCTATCCATTTCTTCATCAACAATAACTTCATTGTATTTTGTAGTACTAGAAGATTTTACACGTGTAATTTTAGTTGAAGGGTATGAAAATGGAAATGTCAGATTTTTTTGGAATGGCTTTATTGTAGGTGTTGATGATGAAGATGAAAGGCTTTTTCTTGGGTTATTGCTGGGTAGAGATATTGATGATGTCGAAGTGGAAGCCATGGATTCTCAGCTTAATTACTTTGGTTCTCCTAGTTGACTTGCTAGTTTGAAAGTTTTTGAAGAGAAGATATTTGTTTTCCAAAGAAAATTGTCGAGTTGAGAAGATAAGGTATTAGGATTAAGCAAATAAATGATAACCCTACAATTCACAGAGCAAGCAGAAAACAAATATCTATTATACAAACTTCCAAATGACTGTAGATTTTTCTTTTCGTCCTTGTTTTAGCATTCATAAGATGCAGTTGATATTTCTGCATCTGTATGTACGTGAGATGAACAAGGAAATTACAATTAAAGCGTGCTCGAAAATGATAGCTATTATATTGTCGCTCTCCTAAAAAAATCCACCGATACCTGGGCCAGCAACACCACAAGGCAATGAAACTAATTTGTAAGCCCAAATTTCTTCAGACTGCGCATACAATGTCTGACTATGAAATTGAGGGGAGTCAATTAAATACGGAGAAATTTCCCTGCCAAATCAATAAAACTAAAATTAATAATATTCATTAAAATGAAAATATTTCTGATCATATATTTAAAAATAAATATATATATATATATATATATAATCAAAATATTTTATTAATTTGATACATAAATAGAACTATATATTTAATCTGGCAAAATTTTTTCTATAAAATATAGAATAATTTTGTTGAAGGATTTTTCAGTACAATGAATGTGTTTTAAAGGGAATGTTGTGGGAACTTAAACCTGACCTTTGAATCACAAAACAGGCACTTAAACTATCAAGCTAGTAGCTGAAGATTAATGGTTTCTCAAATACAAACACACATTCTTAGATTCAGCCTGATATATGAGCAAAAGTTTCAAAAAGATACAAATTGCCTTCAGTAATCTCTTTGTTACACTACATTGGAGCATAAATAGCTAAAAACCTCTCCCTGTTTATTAAGTGCAACAGAGAACACTCGACTCATTTCACGCAGGATCATGAAGCCTGAATTTAAACGTGTCAAATATGTTTAGCTGAGACCTTCAATTTCCAATCCCTTGCAACCTGGAGCATGAATCCACTCAAGTTGAACTTCCACTTCACCTGTCTCTACATTTCTCAATCTAAGAGGCATATTTTGGATGATTTTTCCATCGTTCCAAACCATATGACTCTCATCGGCAAGACAGTTGGTCCTATTTGGCTGAACTCTAGATACCACACAGCCATTTGGAAGGTTTTCCAAGCCCATCTTAAGAATTTTTACGTATGGTTTGATGTCAATCTCAGCATCACCTATTTTGTCATCTGCAGTGAATTTGTCTTTGTCAAAAACTGTCTGCAAAGGAATACCAAAATCAAATCAAATAAAGGGTTTTCATTTATAGGGAAATAGTTAGGATTTCAAGCCCTCTTGATTCGAGAAAACCACTCACTAATTTAATTGGAACATCGACATCTGTGATGGAAAGAGTCAGTTCTTCATTCCATTCAGGATTGCAGTTGTTTTTCACCACTCCAGTCTTCAATGTCTGCTCAATTTGAATGGCATCAGGAGAGAGAGCGGGAAAAGAAATGGACAAATCAAACTACTGAATCAATATTTTGATTGGCTCAGAAATTGATCAAATAAAAATTGAATTACACGGACTAAAGTTTACATATCATTTATGATACAATCTTGAAATATACACATCTTAATTATAAGAAATATCCAGTTATTTTAATATTTAATTTTTTTGTCTTCTTTTAATTAAGCTACTTTTGACTTATAAAATAGTTTTAGGCCTCCCAACCACCATCAAAATAAGCAGTTCAATCATTAATAAAATTAGGGCAACACAAAACTAAAAAAAAATATGTCAATATTGAATATTAATTTCACCAGCACAATAAATTCCCAATTTATAAATCAATAGATTATCAGGAAAGCGTTACAGGAACTGACAAATAACGCAAATTTTCTTATACATATAAAGAAAACGAACAGATTAAACAGACTGAATATTCTCGAAATAAAGGGGACAGAATAATCTGATAAAATCAATAGAAAAAAAAAAAGATTCTGAGAGAAGGAAGATACGTGGGGTTCCATGGTGACGACGACATAAGGATCGCTGCCACCAACATCGCGATCCACAAGGTTTCTGCCTCTTAGGATACGAATTCTGAGAAGACCAAGAAAGTTCTCCATTCTCAAAAACAGATTTTGGAAAATACGTTTCGACGTGCCAACAGAGTTTTTCCAAAACTATTACTCATAGCTTTATGTAACTTCTTTATTTCATCAGATCAGTGAAAAAAGAAAAGGAAATGAAAGAAGAAAACACGTGTGAAGCGAAACACATATAAGTAGACCCCACAAGATGACACGTGGAATCTATGAAATCTGGGTGGATTGCCACGCGTCCATTGTTTGATAACGAAAATGTGGTTGCCGGTGTGTGCGCTCTGCCCTCTTTTATAATTCGGATCCAAATATTAAACCAGAAAGGTCTGACTTGAGATTGAAACTTGGACAAAGCCTTTTGAGCCGAACCAACTTTTGGGCCAACGACAATTCATCGAAGCAATAAGCCCATTTTGAAAGCTCAGGCTAAGCTGCAATTTTAGCGTATTAAGAAATGGCTTCGTTCGTCGTATTAAGGAAGAAATTATTTTTGGTGCGATTCATGATAGAGAAATTGCAATTGTATTGTCTAATGACTAACTGTTTTATTTTTTTTCAGCTTTCTGTTGATAAATACACGTGCCATGCATAGTCATATCCACGCATCAATGTCTCAGGCATGAATATGGACTCTCAAGTCACAAACAGCTTCATGAAATCACATTTTTTATGTCTAAACGTTGGATGTATGAGATAAATAACCATGTCAAACATGGCCAGCCCGTCCTTTGAACCAATGGTTTTGGTTCACAAAACCGTCTCTCGAATAAAGAACCGAAACTAGCTTGGAATTTAGTTCTAGACCAATTTTGATTTTGATCAGTTTCTTATTTTTTAAAAATATTCCACGACAGTTTTTAACATAACATTTAGTAATTTTCGTGTTAAAATATTATATTTAATTTAATATTCAATGGACGATGAAGTAATATTTATATTAATATTTAAGATTTGAGAGAATAAATTATGAAATTCTATTGTCATTGTTTGATAAAACATTAATAAAACACCAGAGTTATTCAAATAACTGACGAATTAAACTCTCTCTATATATAAAATTTACATTTTCTCAGTTGAAATTTATAATAATAAATATATAAATAAAAAAAGTAGGACTATCCCTTATTTAAAATAATATTTTCTTAGCCTAGCTTTCCTTTCTTTTACCAAAAAATAAAAAGGCTCAATTTATTTAATGAATAGATTTTTTTTTGAATATTAATGAATAGATTCTTAAAATTACATATTATAAACCTAATATATTAAAAATTAGTTAAATAAATTTCAAAATTTTTGCATCCTAACTGCTTCTGCAGGAATCTTGAATAAACGCAACAGTCTCCAAAGACAAAACATAAATAATAATAAAATTAAAAAATGCAGATCAGGATCCATATTTTTAGGCCAATGTGGACCAAATGACACGTAAGGTTTTTTATTCCTAATTTTAGGGGTTTTATAATTACATCTCATTTATTTAAAATAATAAATTACAAAATTAGAGATAAACAAATCCATTGGACCTTGTTCGAAAAAAAGAATGGAAGAAAACGATTGCCACGCGTCGCATTTTGGATTTGGAATTGCCAGATAATATCATAATCCTGATTATTAAATCAGAAAAGCCGTACGTATCGTCCCTTTAAGCTAATGTCTACTTATCTGTCACCACCTTTCGTATTCAAGATGATGGAAGAGAGACCACACATTTGATCTCGCAGTCATGGATGGCCCTCCCAGTCCCACCGCATTTTTAATTATTAACTATATCATTATAATTATATTAAATCAACGCCAAATGTATAAAATTACGAGTTAATTATATGTCTACATATAAATATATTATTTTCCTTTTTTATTTTAAAAAATTATTAAGATTCTCAATTGAGTTAATATTTCTAATTAAGATTATATTTATCTTTTATTAACATATAATAAAATAATATTGCCTGAATGTGAACACTATATATCCACGTGGTTATTAAAATTCCTGTTACCACAAAGTCAAATGAAGGACACAGATGTGTTGACATTATTATAGAAGGCAGACCAAATTGTAGGTAGAGTTTGTCATTTAACCAAGATTAAGAGAATCTGCCCTTCCATCATCCTTCTGGGTTTTCTTAGGCACTCTTTTATATATATATATTATTGGTAAAAATATTTTATTATAAAGTTTCAAAGTAATTTGGTATTTCTTTGCATAAAAAGGAAAATAAAAGAGCTAGGTGCTAATGCTTCTTTTATCTTTTCTTTTGTACGAGGAAAGTGCAAATAATTGAGTTGATGTGAGAAGAATCTTGTTGCAAAAATATAAATTAATATCTAAAAATAGAGAAATAATCGAGTGAGAGAGATAATATTGGAGGAGCTTCGTGAGATTAGTAATTATTATATTATTATAGGTTAGTCCAAAATATAAAGCTTGGTATTAATATTTAGTTTTATGCCACTACTTGCAGTATACTGACTTCAACCCTAATCGCCCTCTTATCACTCCAATAATATTACTTTAATGTTGCAAAGAAAAGTAAACGAGGAGTTAAAAACGATTTTTGGGTGATTCATTTCAACTGTGAAACAAAGACTGAATTTATTTTATGGAATAAATATAATATAATTTTTTTTTTCATATGTCATCATTTGATTAAAAAAATATATTTAGAATAAAATTAAATGGTTCAGATTTGAGAAAATCTGTCTTTAAACTGCCTTATGCGTGTAAATTAAATTAAAATCTCTTCTATGTGATGTTTGTACGAGGCAAAATGATAAAATTAAAGCCACAGTGAAATTTTTATGAATTCAGATAAGTCTTTTATAGATAGATGGTGCGGTCCTTCCTTGTTATGACAAGGATCATAGATTGATTGCCCATTCCTTATTCCCATAACCTGAAATGAGAAATGGGGTATTTTCCTTAAAGGACCAGAATTCTGGACCACCCAGCCACTAATAACATGATTCTTTTTTTTTTTTTTTGGCTTTTTGGTAATTAATTAAATCTGGAATTTTCCATTTAAATCTCACTTGAGAGCTATCTATAGATATATTTTTTTCCAATTTTGAAATCATCCAATCAAACATGTAAATTAAGTTATTCCTAACTTGACTAATTCAATTAATCCTTCAACTTGAACCTTAAAAAAAACAAAAAGTTGTTGGGTCTCTCGAAGAGTGTTTATAATAAAATTATCAAAAGGAGTGCATACTTATGCCCTTTAACCAACCAACAATCAAATTCGTATATATCATATTACCAATTGATATATATAAATGTATAAGATTGTCTTGCACTCCAATCCAAGGGTGAATATGAACAATGCATGCGGACCATTGATTTGAACAATATGTAAATTATTTATTCAAAAATGCTTATTCTTTACATTGTGGACCATTGGACATGCATAGGATGTTTCCATATAATAATAAACATTACCCATATGGGAATCTTACCTTAGTCCTAAATTGTTCTTATTAAAGTAAAATCAAAAGGTCCTATTTTGTTCTACACCACACATTTAGAACCAAATCCAATAATTGGAAGGACAAGCATTTAGATTTTGCCTATTTCATTACGAAAATATGCTTAATTAACTATAATTCACCATTGCATGTAATAATTTTGTGATTGGAAGCATAATATATGATTTCATACACATGTTTAATTTCTCATGACTCATGCTTATTAAAATTGCTGTAATAATTAGTAGTATTAATTTTAGTATGTACAGTAAGAAAATATGAAATATAGTTTTGTTAGTTCTGTTAAAAAAAAACAAAATTAGATAATTAGCAGAATTACGAAAAAAAAACTCATAATGAATCAAGATGCTGATTAAATATAACCAAGGAAAATTTTAAGCCGATACAAAATTGTAAAGGATATATTTAAAAAAAATTAAAAATGGTAAAGAAAGGATCTAAAATTTAATAAAAAGGTTCAAAATTTTGTTATACTATAATTATAAATAAAAAAAAGGTCAAAGCTATTTACTAGAAGACTGGTAAAAAAATAAAACGTCATAAAAAAAAATGTCCGGTTCAAGTGTTAAACCGGGGCGGATTCGAAGAAAAGTTGAATTACTGAAAAGGACATAAAAAAGCTCAAAAGCAACGTGTTTCCTTACTGAAGAGAGAGAGAGAGAGAGAAGGAAACTGTAAGGCACATAGCCGGTTAAGGTCGGCGCAAAATACAAGAATACGCTAACAATTTCTGTTCCGTTTTTTAATTATAAATAAGAAACCTTCAAAAACCAATTTAACCACACAAACAACAAACCCTAACCCTAACCCTAACCCTAACCCCACCTTCTTCAAACTCCTCCCCTCCGTATAAATAATCCAAAACCCATCACACAAATACATACAAATTTCCTCTCCGGCTCCCAACAATTTCCGTTTCTCTCTGTTTTGAGAATTTCTTGCCGGAAAGCTCTTATTTCTTGCTCAGTGTTCTTGTTTAGAAATAGAAATAGATCGACAAAAGAAAACAGGATCTTTTAATTATCGTTGTGAATGGTGGAAATCTTAAGCAGTAGTAATTACATGCTCTCCCTTTGCAAATCAAGGGCGGGCGTTGTCTCTGCTGCCTCTGCTTTTGCTTTCGGATCTTGCAAGGAAGGCTGGTACTATCGCTGCCTCGGCGTCGACCCCTGAATTCTCTAATATCAATCTCTGATATCTCAAATTTATTTTGTTTTTTCGAAAAAGAAAAGAAGCTAATTCTCTGTTTTTCCCTAATATTTCTTTTATTTGTTCAATTTGCAATTAAGAAACAAAAGAATTCTCTTTAGATTTTGATAAACACGCAAAACAATGTTGCTTTACAAGCCCAAGAAGAATCAGCCTGCTAAGGGCAACAGGTTCTTGATTAGCGTGACTGTGTTGGGAAGTGCTGGGCCGATCCGATTTGTGGTAAATGAAAGGGAGATTGTAGCTGTTGTTATTGATACCGCGTTGAAGTCTTATGCTCGTGAGGGTCGCCTACCTGTTCTTGGCTCTGATCTCAACGATTTCTTCCTTTATTGCCCTAATGCTGGTTCTGGTGGTAAGCCTCTTTCCCCTTTCATTTTCCTTTTTTATTTCTCATGATTTTTAATTTGTTGTTGAAGTCGAGAATTCTAATTTTTTAATTATAATTTCTAAAAAAAAAAATGAAGCCTTTTGGGTTCATTTGATTTTGCTCATTTTTGGATTTTGAGAACAAAATTTTCATTATTTTCTAGCAGAAAAGTATTTTGGGAGTAAAGAAAGCCTGCCGGGTATTTATGGATTTTGAATTTAATTGGAAATTTTCTTGTTTAATAATTATTTGAATGTAACAATTCTCTTAACGTGGATGCTGAATTTCGATTTCAGCTCTGAGTCCATGGGAGACAATTGGATCATTGGGGTCTCGAAATTTTATGCTGTGCAAGAAGCCACAGCAGCAAGTGAAGGCAGCTGAAGATCCAAGACCAAATGCGGCAATTACTCGAAAAGGGAGTGGGAGTTGGAAGTCATGGATTAATAAGTCTCTCAATCTTAAGATATCTTCTCATTAAATTGAATGAGTTCAATCAGTTTCAAGAAATGGAAACTATCCTTTAATTTTTCATTATCAATTTCCAAGTAACAGATGGTTTGTTACTTTGTTCTCTGTTGCTTCTGTTTTTTTTTTTTTTCCATTAATTTCCAGATTGAAATATTCAATCTTGGTTATTGTTTCTTTTATTATGTTCTGGTTTGACTCGTCATGAACTTAAATGTACTCTTCGAGTTTTTGCTTTGGGAATAAAATAGACATTGATTTTTTATGTCTAATTAATCTCTCTGCTGCTTCTTTTATTCTGCCATTTGTGTGCTGCTATTTATGTTGAGGAAATTATTAATTATTATTTTAGTTTTATTTTGTTTTCTTAAAATAAGGTTGACCTGTTTGCTTGCTGCCCATGTCTTAAAATTGAGCAGTTAAGCGGTTGCTAGTATTTTTTAGTGTTCTGTAGCATTCGGATGATCTTTTGAAATTGAAAGCGAGTTTCATGATTTCTTGCTCTAATGAAATTGTATTATATGCAAAATGAAGTGGTTTTAGACTCTTATTTTTGCTTTTTGACTATGATGCTCATGTTTGTTTACCAAACTTTGCCTGCAGACTCTGGACTTTTCCTTTTGGTGCTGTTTAGTTTAGGTCCAAATTGAATTGAAATTACAGCCCAGCTATATGGAATTTGTTCTTTTTTTTCCTTAATTATTTTTGGCTATTTCCAAAGAACAAAGATGGAAGCTCCCAGCTAGGTTCCTTTTTTGCTGTATTGTTCTTTCAATGACAACTAAAATTTCCTTTTGCGATATAAAATTTGTTTTCTTTTCATTTTTGCTGTAGTTAGTAGGCTTTTTCAGGTTCAGGATGCTTAACGTTCTTTTTGCTTGGTAGCTGTTAATTGCAGTATGAATCCTCCCTCGTTTAATCTGAGACATTGATAATATCTCACTACCGCACTGATATTTATTTATGACATAATAAATAAATTGATGCAGCAAATGTGGACTCGGGTGGAATTCTTGCAAGTTATAGGTAATCTGTCTGTATTGTTTTGAAGGAAAAGAAAATCGTTTGTCTATTATAGAATAGTACGACAGTATTGCACGGAAATTATCCGATAGGTCCTTTTCACTTTCCCTCTTCCGGAAATTCCGTAGCAATTTTTGCTTTATGAGCTGCTCTGCTTTTATCATATTAATTATTGTTTTAGATATGGCAGAATCACTTTCACCTCCATGCAAAATTCTTGGCTCTTCTCAAATATTCATCCTCATTTCCCCTCAACTTAGGAACTCTGATTCAAAGTCTAGTTGAATCGAAAATCTAATCATATACAAACCTAATTTGATGGAAGAGAGGAGGAAACAATTTTATAGATTCAGATGAGATTAGAATTGGTTCTTAATTATATATAAACAAATTTATATTTAAAAATAATACTAGGCCATCTTTCATTTGCTTTCACCGCGATAGCTTTTTGGGACTGAGCTTATTTTAATGGGAATGAGCTTTTTGGGCCTCCGACTAAGCCCGTGGATACAAAGCTTTAATGGGTTAAAAGGTGAGACAAGCCTTATCCATTTGGCGTGTTCATAAAGGGCCAGAGATTACTTTGTCATTATTAGATAGTGCAATTGGGCTTTTTTCTTGAAATCAAAACGCAGTCTTTCCCTCCGTTTTTCTTGTCCTGAATGTTATATTAGACGCCAAAACAAAAAAGCCATGGGCTTCAGTCTATGTGGCACTAACGAAGTCCACCCCATAACCCATAAACTACACTAAAGCCATGCTTCTTGGTTTATCTTTCACGTTTGTTTTTTACATTTGAAAATTACCTTCTAACTACTGATCTCAATAATTAAATTCTAATCAACATACTAATAAGCTCTATACCATACTATATACAATGGAAAAGATATATATCCATGGCAAAAATAAAAAAAAAAACCCACTCCAACGATGAAGAGTAGCTTTAGTCTCCAGTGCCTCCTCTTTAACCATTAGTCATAAGCTTCGTTAACGTGTATAAATAAGGCAGTGGCACTTTCAAATGTCAGTACATAAACTAAGATGATTGTAAAACATGGAAAGGTATATTTTCTGATTGAGACAAGCCGAGAAGAAAGGTTTGGATAATTACAATATTTTCGTATAATAAAAGACTGGTAATAGGATTAATTTAGGAGTGAAGGCTGGCATATATATAATAAATTATAATAATGTCACAGTCAAGCTGAAGCAGCCGACAATCAAAACTCACGTGTCAAATATAACACTTATGACCCACTTCTTAAAATTCCACGAAGAATGTTTATGGTCTCAATACTCAGCCCACAATATCCACCTGGCAATGTCTTACGCACAAATTAGTAGCTTCTCCTAATACACAAGTTCTTAACAGATTTTACTTTGACTCCATTCTCTACTTCTCAATACTATTTCACTTATTTTTGGATTCCATTTCCAATTTCTAATCAACAATTCACTTATTTATTTTGACTTCCGCAAACTTCAGTAATCTCAATAATCCACGTTTAATAGAATGACTTAAAGAGTAAAATAACCTTTCAATTTTCTTTTGTTAAAGAGAAACAATAAGGCATGTGTGAGCTTTTGAAAGGGGATGTGATGTCATCTCCAAAGCTTAGTGAAGATGAGTAAGAATTTCTAAACCCACGTGCAAATTTGCAAGTTGGAGTTAAAAAATCTCTCTCTCTCTCTCTATATATAGTCGTCATTATTGTTATTTGTGTACATCTAAATTATAATACAAAAATATATAAAAGGGTCCAATCCAAATAGACTAATATGGGAATGGTGCCTTCTTTCATTCATCGAGTCACCTACTGGTCTGTATACACTAAATTAATGCCTCCTCTTGTGTTGACAAATCCTCAGAAATCTCTTTTCTTGTGATTTTCATGTTTTTTTTTTAATATATATATGTTTTTCCTAAATAATGGGACAATCGGACATGGCACCTCCATAGGAAATATGTAGTAGATCAGAAGAAAATGAAAGATTATTCTTTTACCATTTAATTTGAATTAATGCTTTTAGCTTTCCAATTTATCCCAATCTCATCTAAAGGAAAAGTGGTTGAAATTTACTGGCTAAGAGACAGTGTTGCTGTTGATGTAGAAATCCACCAAATTAGTGCCCAGATTTGATTTAGATGTTGACAGAGGTAATTTTGTGAGGGATTAATTGATTCTTATTCATTATTATCAACTCTTCAAAGCAATAAAAAGTTCATAATTGCTAAATTTATTATATACAAAAAAAAATTATTTTAAGAAATGCGTAAATGTAAAAGTTCATAAGCCTCCTTTTATCAATTACTCTCTTACGATTATTTATACCCAGTGCAATTACAGAGAGTCATGATAACAAAGCAAAGTTAACCCTAACCTTGGATTCGCCATTTTAATTAAGGTCTCAAAGCGAAGTTCATAATTGAAAGAGAGGAAGGAGAAGAAGACATTGTATTATAGATTCACAAGAAAGGAAGGGACTTTGGCAGTAGATAGATGAGAGCCTTTTTACAGTTTGATGATTATGCCTTTCCTTTTCTGACATACAAAAAAAGATGAGGAATCTGTCTTTGTAGTTTTCTGCGATTTGTTGTACAAGAACCAGTAGAAGTAGTTACAGAGTTCTACCTTGAAATTGAATAAATGCCCACTCATCATTACCTTTCTCATGTGTCTTGTCCTAACTATAATTGGAAAATAATACACATCTTTGTATCAAGGAAATTTATATATTTTGGTTTTTAGAGTAAAATTCTAATTTTATTTGTTTATGTTAAGCTCTTAACTTATAGTTTCAAATTATATAATTCATTTATTTACATCGAAATGGGATGATGTTTGATTCACATATGAGGAATAGAAGCCCAAAAAAGAAAAAGAAAGCGACACAATTATGGCTAAAAGCAACTCCATGAACATCATCATCATCATCCAACCACCCTAAAGAAGGAAGATGCAAATGATGAGAAAAAGCCTATTCACCCACCAGACCACTTTTCATATATGAAATTAATCGAATGTTTTTTATTTCTTCAAAAATCATTATTTATTATTTATAGTGAATAATAAAAATAGTTTTATTTGCATAAAAAATTATTTTTGATTGCATCAACGGGCATATATACTACGACGTTGGTATGTTTAATTCATTTGGAGTAAATCTTAGATGTGAAGAGCAGATTATGGCTGCATAATACATAACCAATAGATTTTGTAGTTGATGAAAAGGAGTTTTATCTTTTTATTAGTTATTAGCACCAATATATTTATATATAAATACACAGCACTGAAAAATACAAAATAAAAAATAAAAATCACCCAATTAAAAAAAAAACGAAAGAGGTAATTTACCTAAACAAAAGGAAAGTGAAAAATGTAAAACAGTTAAAAAAGGATGACAAGGAAGTAGAGCAGAGGGAAAACAAAAGTGAAGAGACACACTAAGAGACCGGTGGGTCTTCATTTTTTTACCCACGTCAGTCCAATCCCCACCACTACGATTTGACGAGGTTGAAATAGAGTTGACTTGACTCACTCGAACGAGTTCACAACTCAGTGAGTTACTACTTATTTGTTGGCGAGCCGCCATGCCGATGTCGCAATGAGTGGCCGAGTATGCCACCCCAGCGTCAAACATCCATTATTCTCTTCCACTCTGTACCCATCTCCGCCGGCAAATAAGGCCAGTAACATACTTGCTTGCTTAAAAGCATTTGACCCGAGATGAACAGGCACAAACCCGGATGAAACCCACCGAGTTCGCCACTGAGTTAATGTCTCGTGTCTTTCAATTCGGTCTGCACCTTCACATGCTACAACATTGCAAATTTGTTTACCCAAGTACACCTCAGACATCACCTTATCTTGAGTACTCACCGATCCTTCCAACGAGTCAAATAGAGTAGAGTAATAATGCAGAGACTCGGTAAATCGGTCTAAGAAAACCGGACCATTATGGTTCGCTTCTTGTTCAACAATAGTAACAATCTCCGGTTTCATCTGCTTCACTACTGAAAGAACTTTCTCAATGGCGCCTGCTCTGGCTAACAATTTATGTAACTCGAAGACTGAGTTAACCGCGACTGACTCAAACTCATTGGGTCTAAGTTCAAGCATAGACGCGTCGAGATCTGCTAAACTATTAGCTACGAATCCTCTATATTCAAACTCAACATGAATCGTCTCCGCTAACTGAGCCAATTTCCAGCCTACTTCTTGAAGGTGATCGGAATTATCATGCGAAGGAGGTCCAATTCCGGTTAACCGGAAAGCTGGTGGGCCACCGGGTCTAAGAGCAAGAGCTTGTAATAAAGCAGGCCATTGCATACCTTGATTCATGGAGAAATCAATAACATGGACTCGTTTTTTCCCCTCGAAGGCTTCAAGGATTGCCTGATTTGCAGTGAAATGAGCGAATTTGAGATACGGGCACGTTTCGTAGAAGTGCATCTGAAGAATATCGGATAAAGAATGGTCCACCGGACTTTGAGGGTAGAGTCTATAGATTCTTCTAGCTAAGGCCTCCGCGAAGTAGGTGGCCACCTTCCGCATCGCTCCGGCTTGAGAAACGGCCAAATAACCGATTTGCTTTACTAAAGCTTCGGCTAGGGTTAGATTATTTTCTTGAACAGCTTCTGCACAAGCCATTAGAAGGTGAACGAGTCGGATTCCGTTTTCTTGTGAGTCAACTAGGACTACTAGACGAGTTGACTCAGTTGAAACACCAAAAGAGCCAGAGCCAGAAACGGAAACACCACTAATAGTAGAAGAAGTTGATGATGTTGCCGCCGGTGGCGGTGGTGGTGGTAATGGTTGGTAAGTGGGTTTCAAGCGTTTCGGATCTCGAGGAGAAGAAGAAGACGAATCGATTTGATGAGATCGAGCAAAAACAGCCTTACCAGGAATAGCTTTAAGATCGCAATCAGAAGAAGATTCTTCAAAAACCATTACTCCACTGGCATGCTTGTTTGATTTCTGTTGTTGGGCGAAATCGATAGCGGCAACAGTGGAAGATTCAGAAGCAGCAAAAAATGAACCATTTAAAGAAGGTTGTGGATCGAAATTAGGATTAGGGTTAAGCTCAGACAACATAGTTTCAAGCCATGTAGATATATCAGAAGGATTATAATGAACAGTTTCAGAAGAAAGATGAGAAAGTCCATCTTCCTGTACATTACACATAACTTCTTCAAGTTGTTCAAGCTTTTGAGCTATTTCTGCCATGTCGGATGACCTAACCTTATAACCCAAAACAGCTAAAAGCTCATCCATTCCACCATCACCTTGAGCTTCGTCTTCCCATATCTTGCTTTTACAACTAACATCAGGCGCCGCCGATGTAGCCGCCATGGAAGAATAGGCAGTAGAAGAACTGCCAGCAGATATTGGGTCTAACCGAGGGTGCAGATTTGAGTGCTCCCTTTTCATGATTAGATCCTGTTTTCCCTTCGTTCTCGGTACTCTCTCGGTGTTTGTATGGTGGGTAGGTCGGTATGTGGTGGTGCTCAAAAAACGAAGGGAGCTGTGAATGGGTAAGCAGGGAGAGGGAAGAATCTGGACATTGGGGATTGGGGGTTTTGCTTGGTTTTTCACCAGTACTAGCACTTCATACCAGGCAAAAATAAATTTAAAAAAAAAAAAACAAATAGATTTAAAAAATAAATAAACAAAGGCTCGTGATGGGGCACAAGCTCCAATGAACCATCAGGCTAACAACAACACCACCTCAAACAGATAAGATACAGGAAACTAAATTATTATTATTATTTCTAATATTTACATTTTAATGTAGGATGGTAAAAGGATTATTTCATTGCCAACCTAAATGGGCAATGTTGAGGTCTTCGAACTCAAAAATCTCAATTTGGTAATGATCAAAATACTCAACTTCAACGAAACTTTGATAGTTAATAGTAAGTATTATGAAAAAATTATTCAGTTTGAACTCAATTTGGTAAACAGTCAAAGTGGAAACTTCATCTTTCGTTGTACAGAGAGGGCGGCCTGTGGCTGTGTAGAATAAAAAGAAAGACACTTCATTTAATAATGTCACTATTTGTTATGGTTCATACCCTTGTTCCGTAGGTTCTACGAATGCCTTTTCATTGCTTTACTTAACTATCTTCTCTTCATTTTCAGTTCAAAAACTGTCCCCAACTGTTTTTTGCTACTGTAAATTTCACTGCTTTCTCTAGGGCCTCTGCACTTGCAACTGGTTTAACTGACCCAATTAAATTTTCAAATGACGATGGGATGGGATTTTTCTACTCCGTTATACCAAACGGGGTAACTGGTAAACGATCAGGATAAGCGCGTGCCAATGGAGCGTGAACAGCACTTCCTTAGCGAGTAAACATCAAATGTCAGGATTGCCCCGCACTTGACTCGAGCGGCCCCGCAGTCAACATCCCAATCCACTTCTCCTCTCACGTAAAAACTATTTACTATACGGACTACCATTAAAAAAGCGGAAATTTGCCCGTACTAACTAAAAACTTAACGGAGTTAGTAACTATATTTTGAAAATTGTTCCTTTTTATTTTATATTTAGCCGGTCCACTTGTTTTTTAGCCATTGCCAACATCGGAACTTTGAGTAATTTAAAATATATATAAAATTAAATTTGCACACTGTTTGACAATAATAAAGAAATCTAGATAGTTTCTATTTTAATTATAATCATCTCTATTCTATATTTTTAAATAACTTAAATGTAGGAAGTTATAATTTAATTAATTTTCTTTACTCTTATCTCTTTATGTAATTGAAAAAATAAAAATGGATTTATTTTTTTCTCAGAAACAAAATTAAATTAATAGAAATTAACTGTATTACAAGCAAATTTTAAGACTTTTACTTTTTCTTTTTAAAGGAAAAAGACTTTTACTTATATATTTATATTCTCAGCCTTTTACTTATATATTGCTTGTCATGTATCTCATAATTTCATTACTATTACAAACTTTAATTATAGCTTGCAATTTAAATTTAAATTGATAAAACTAAAATATTGATAACTGATAACGAATAATTTTTTCAGAATTTATTCGGTATCTATCAAATAAATATTTTGATCAAGTTAAAAGATTGAAGAATGAGATAGATAGTAAGACCTGAATAATATCATACCCGAACCGAACAAAGTTTAAATTTTATAATGATTAATAAATGTTATGGAGTTATTAAAAATTATTTAAAGCCAAAAATATTATTTAACATTTATTATTATTAGATTTTAACTCTAACAGTTACAATTGAAATTTTATTGTAAATAAAAAAATATAGCAGAGAGATAAATTTACTCATTTATAGGAAGCTTTTTTTTAAATTTACACTCATCAGTAATGAATAATTATAGAGAGGAAGGGGAAATTTAGTTTATAACTTTTCTGTCGTCCTAAAATTTTTAAACACCTGATATATGATAGTTAGCACGTGAACCCAAAGAATATTTACTTTAGAAAAATTAAAAAAAAAAAAAACTGACACGCTCGCACCACGTGATACCTACATGTTTACGAGGGTCCCGTCCCCTTGGCCCTTGCCCCTTCAAGGTGGCATCTGAATTCATACCGGTATCTATGGCCCACAACCCATGTGCTTATTACACGTTTTTAGATTCCAGTTCATATTGGGGCCCACAGTTAACTTCCCAGATTGAGGCCGTTCGTTCCTTTCCCCGTTTTCTCTCCCCCGTTGGGTAAAAGCTTCGGTGTCTCTCCAGTGCGTTGACCCGGCATCAAAGATGGCTAATTAAATTTCATGGACCCTTGAACGGATGCAGGTTAAGAAAGAAAAATTATATTTCACGATTCTATTTATATATGTATATTTTATATAATTAAGTTAAAAAAATAATTAAAGAAAATTGTTTGGCCTGCTCTCGGCCTTAGAAGAAAATTGAAGTTGCATGTTCCAAAAATAAATATTTTGGTGCTGAATTATTACCCTAAGTGACAAAGTAGTTGCAGTCTAAAATAAATAAGTAGTACTAGAGAGTGGACATGGCGAATTATATTTGGATTTTCCTGTTGTTGGCTACGGGTTATCTGATTACTTTGACACAGTTTCTACTTAGTTAATCACTTGACAAAGTCTAACCATTTTTATAACAATAATTCGAGTTTTTAGTTTCTTGACCTCATCTCAATATACTATTTTCAATTGATTGATCGATTATTTATGTACATTTGGAGCTCATTTTTCATTTGGGATCATACTTTTTATGTCACGTTCTGGAGAATGACGAGGAATTCTTCATTTCATTATCGATGGTGTTTTGATGCTCGATCATTATTAATAAATTTCATTAATTATTTTAAACAAATTAAATGATTAAACGTATTTAAATAAAATTGGTTTCAATTAATACAGCTAATTGATTAAAACAAAAAGGAGAATCCATAATTGTAATGTGGTCTGCAAGTTGGCAAGCATCGCATCACAGCCTTCCCTAATTTCCCTTTTCGGCATAGAATTTTCAGTTTGATCCATCCAGCTAGTTCGCTATAAATGTAATATTTTTCCAGCACATTATTATCTATCATGTTTTTTTTTTTATTTTTCCATCATTATGTTGTTTTTCAGTAATTAAACAAATTATTACATTTAAGTAAATTTTGTTTCTTTTACGTTACTGTAGAAAATAATTTGATGAAAGCGACTTTGCATAAATAAATATTTTAATTTGGAGTTCCGTGAAGAGCTGCGCCGGCGAGAAAGGAATTGACAAGCTAATCTACATAATTAATATGTACTCCTTCAAACTAGTTAACAGGGAATCATTTTGTGAAAGATATTCTTAAAGCATAATCAAAATAGTTAATTATCTAATATTTGTTATACGGTCGGTGTACAATTTATTTAAATTTCATATCACAGCTGACATGCATGGCTGAGTTACAGCTAGTTAGCATTTGTAATTGGCTTCCTTAGAATATCTCAAACCATTTTATCTTTTTGATTTCTTTTCTCAAATAATCGTAATATAAAAAAAATTGACATAAAAATGTCTGATTGGTTCTGTAATTTAGGCATTGATGGCCGGGATCAGGACGTGATTTATAACAAGGAATCGCTAAGCAAGGCATCACTTGCTAATCAAGTTAGGGTTTTCTTCGACTACGTGGATGAAATTTATTCATTGTTATAACAAACTTACGAAGCAGTAAAGATTATGTTGTATTACTGTGAGAAGAATCAAGGACATGGTAAAACGTGAGGAAGGAAAATGGACAAGACTTTAGTGACAGACATACCCTTCCTTCTAATTCCATCTTTTTCTTCATTGCCATTGAGTGCTAAGCTTTACCTGCTTGCATTCATGTCACTGTAAGTGAAAATGGTGTCAAATCAAACTTTCCCAACACCGGCAAAAGGACCATCGAATTCCATTTTATGTCTCTTCAATTTCTTCTTCAAAAAAATTATAATTAATTACTTATAATGGAAATTTGCGTTTTACTCGCACTTTAAAGGCTTTTTTTTTTCCTTTTTCTTTAAAATGCTAATGAATCATAAAATTTTTATAATTACAAGTAAATCTAATTTGAATATTTCTCAAATGGATTTCAATTCAGTTTCCAGTTAAACCAGACCCATGATCCGATCTGGGTATTAACCATGCGTATTCTTATTTTTATGACATGAATTTAATTAGACAGATCACAGCAACTCTCCCTCGATCTGTTAAAACCGTAAACACGTTCGATACACGCGCGACTGCGAGGGTGCGTTGTGATTTTCAGACTGACAGCAAGACAGCCTGGCTGTAATTGTAAAGCGGCCTTTATAAATCACGGAAGTGGAAAGGAACAAGTGCAATCACAGCAGATTGCTGGGGACTGCATTTCACGCGCTATACCATTATCAAATTTCAATTCCATGTGTGGTCCACTTTCTATAATTTTTTATTTATATTTATACTCGATAAACGAAAGAAAGCCACGTGGTGAAATTGTAGGAGGTAGTGAGATAGTAATGTGATGAGTGAAGCATAGCAGATATCTCGCTGAGGTAGATGGAAAGGGACTTGGTGTTGGTGGTAAGTTAGAGATATTTATCAACACAGACAAACGTAAAGCAGCCATTACTCCACTTAAGCTGTGGAGATCATTTTGTGACCGAGTGGCTGGTTTCCATTTATCTACTGCTAATGCAGTAGTAGGGCCATCTTTACTGCTTAAACTACAACCAAGTCATAATTTTTACTCGTGGATTAATGCTCTTTTCATCCTTAAATTTTATCGTAATGTACGATTTATCCGAATTTCAAATACGATAAAATAAAAATAATAAATATTTCAAAACAAATTATTTTATTTTAAAATGTGATATTTAGATATTATTATGAAGAAGGTGTGGGTGTGGGGTTGTGCGTATACCCATTAACAAAGGTAAGGTAAAGCAATGTGATTGGACAACACTGAGACTAATATTAGAGTCCTCCGCAAAAGCAATGACAATAATAGTACTAAAGTGAGCAATTCCCAAATTAACTGTATAAAAAAAACCGCTAAAAGCTAGTAGTACTCTTATGGACTAAAGTTTTCATTCCTTATTCTGGATAAAAAGCAAAGCGAAATATATAACTAAATATATAATTTTCATAAAATGTATTAACTCGTGTCTCTCGATATGTGAAAATTTAAATAATCGATGGTCACACTGAAAAATTAGACTCTTCCTTTTCTTATGCTTCAAGACTTTTGACCAAATGCATTTTTCTATCTCTTAAATCCTGGTAGGTGAAAAAGTCAGGAGTACCTCTTCAATATATTATGCCACCTTTAAAGTGTTGGTATTCTTATTATAGTTAATCAAGTCATTCCCTATCCATTAACCTTCAAAATTGCTATAGCTGATATATTTTCTCAAGGTTTAATTTTTAGAATGAAGGATCCAAATTTGAATGTATCCATAAATTATTTATACATTAACTAAATGGATCAAATTAATTAAAATTTGGGGTTTAAAGAAAAAGAAAAGGAAAAAATGATTAATTCCAATTAATGGTTAAGCTAGAATTGAAGTGCAATGGATAACCCATCACACATAGTTCGAGGTATGGGATTCTGAACGGTAGACATCGATAATGAATATCCAATAAGGGGCCGGAGTGGGTGAAAAGACAATAAAATTCCTACCATGTGCACTGTGTCTCTAATAATTTTGTAAGAAGAAGAAGAAGAGTTCAATAACCTTTGCTTGCTTAAATCGACAAACAAAGATAAGGAACAGGATTTCTGTTATTGAAGTAGATTTTGGCCAGAGAGAGGGGCAAGGGTGATCTCTTTTGTGGTCACAAGATTTTGCTTATCCAATTCACATCATCAGCCACATGCCCATGCATGTGATTTTGGACCCTTCAAACTTGTCCATGGTCAAAGTAACAGTGATAACATCATTATTTTTAATGCTTTTGCCTCACATGCCAAAAAGCTTTTCATGTGCATCAAATTTTTTTTATTAAAGGATTGAAAGAAAAAGAAATGAGTATTTTATCTTCTCATGTGCATGGACTTTTCTTTTTTCCGATCCAAAGTTTGTCCGTACCATATTAGGTATGTTCTTCAACCCGACAAATACATACACAGTCTGATGAAAAATAAATTCATCTATTAAATTTAAATAAAGCCACTGAATAGGTATCTTCATTAAATCTTTGAACATAGGACCTCATCAAGGTTTAAGGAAATCTCTTTCTTTTAAAAAAGAGAAACCATATTCCGCAACAATTTTTAAGGTGATGTTTAGCGTTTCTATTCTAGTTACGAAACATACTGCACTATGGCATAGCATTCAAGAGTAAATTACGAAACATTATCCTCTAATAGTTAATAGAACTAACAACTAGTAAAACAACAATATTGCCGAACAAGGCCTAAATGGGAATAGAAAAATATTATCTTACCTATCTAATGAGTTAATCATTAATCTAAATGCAAAAAGAGTTCCTCCTCAAACTGATTAATTGTTTCCAGCAGAGGAAGAAATGAAACTTTCCAACACCAGATAACCTATCAACATTCAGTTGAAATCAACTTAAGAGTAACTAAATGGAACTGAGTATTTTTCAACTATTTCTGAGGGAAAAAAGAAGTAAGGCGTGTGGAATACAAACAATTTGCAAACTGAAAAGTCAAGATGCCTACAATGGGACTTCAGGATTCATCAATCAAAGAATGCAACTCCTTTTGGAAATTAGGAACTTTGTCTGCCTCAACAGCCATGACCAAACCCGTTAATAGGTAATTTCTTAGCTGCAATAGCAATCAAACCAAAGAAGCATTAAAATCCGGCTACAGAAGCCAGAAGTGGTATGAATAAAGGTACAGGCGAGGAATAATGAACAACGCGTGAATGCTTATTGCCAAACCAAACAGCACCAACAAAAAAACAAAAAAATCATCTCAGTGAGACAAAAAAAATAAAGGGGGAAAAAGAAAGAGCAGAGCTGCAACAAGGAATTAATATAAGTCCATCATTAGCAATGTACGAATGCTCTTAACCTCATTGATTTCAACAATAACTATATCAGTGATATTAAGTTTGAAACTAGCTAGTAAACGACTTGACCAAAATAGCCCTATTAGGATAAAGCAATATTACTTGCCTCATGAGTTGTTACGTCCTCCGAGTGCAAAGGAAAATAGAAAGACCACTTGCAGAGCTGAAAGGTATTTGGAAACAACCAGTGCATGAGAAACAAGCAACAGCAGCATCTAGCATTATACCGATGTTAAAAGAATCTGTATATTGTGAAAAATTTCATCTTCAGCCTTAACATATATCAGCAATTCCTCATTGTGACTGTTTGGCTCCTTTTTGTGGTCTGCATTCTTGTGCTGCAGTTTCAAAACCACTGATGAAATATATATATATATATATAGAGAGAGAGAGAGAGAGAGAGAGAGAGAGAGAGCATTACTTCAGTGATAGATCCTAAAAGAGCACAAAGTAAAAGTACAAACAACAGCAGGAGATTCTATAATGGTTTAACTTGTAAATTCTACTAACTATCAAATAGGACTTGAAGCAGAAAGCTTTCCTCGGCTCCTTAGTTGGCTTCAACATCAATGACAAAAGTAAAATTTAGTAAGCAGACAAAGTTGAGTACAGCAAAGTGAAGGAAGATATCTAGCTCACCCATTCCATACAACGTTCTCATCTAACCTCATCTTCTGTAGCCCATAAGACTTCGTCAAAGAGGGCATCATAAAGAGGTGGCAAAAGTGGGAGGGAGATTGAAAACACGTTGAGAGACCAAGAGACCAACATCATGTGCTTACTCTTGCAAAAACAATCTTAAATCATCCAATACATTCTTGCCCTGGCATACTTTGGTTAGGAACTTCTTGACCTCTGTAATACAATTGTGATCTTGGTAGGAACCAGCACATAATTCAGTAGCCAGCACAAACGAAATGTCGTAGATCTGATCAACTGTCAAGTGCAATTAATGGTTAACAGCAAACTGAGACTAACAGACAGCATGGCTATCATTCAACAAAAGACTTGTTAGGAAAGGTGATTATCTACATGCTCTTAAATGACAAGTTGAAAGCTAGGTGGATAAGTCATGACCAGGGTTTGTTATCCTTCACAGATATGTTGTCATACACACAACATGTGTATGTAGAGGTTAACCATGCACCTAAAGTTGCTTCAAACTTATTGAGAAAGTCCACCACTAAATTATTTATCCCAATTAAGTTAAAGGCAGAATCATGGCACCAAAACATTTTTGTTACATAGAGACTACGAGTCAGACACTTGGCTGTAACAGATTGTACCCAGATCAAATTTAAGCTGGGAATATCTAAAGTGTAAACCATTCCCATCCTACCAGACTGCCTAACTGGATGAGCCACAATGTAATTACAGAAAATTAGCCATCAGAACCATACAAGACCCAAGAGAAAGAGAGAGAGACTTCATACTTCAAAAATCATCACAAAAGGACAGAAAACATATTGAAAGTACAAATCAGTGGCCTTATATCTTCCCAAGTTAAGGGCAGTAACAACAGAAAACAGCCCATTATCTTCATCATCCTCTAATTTAATAACAGTCCCCACAGTAGTCTGTCCTAATGTCAAGTCTACAAAACCACTCAAATCCCATTGTTCATTATCAAGGTAATTTTGCAGCAAGATCTTCACTCCATGAAAATCATCAGGTTTAGAATCAAAGAAAAAAGAATCTGCTTGGATAACTCCCTTCAAAAGGTACACATTGAAACACATAAAAATAAATATTAAAATGCACAAAAAAAAAACGCTACTAATTGAGATCTTGTTGCCATGAATTCAAATAAAAAAATTGCTCACTTCAAAATCTTCTTCCTCAGAAGATTCAGACTGTTCATTCTTCTCTTCCAAAGTGTGATTAACAAATTCATCATCTAGACACAACATCAAATCATATGAACCAGAAAGCACAAGTGAAGAGAATCTCATTTCATATTCATGCACACTGAGATAATCATACCAGGTGCTCGGGCCGAAGATTTGTGCAGTTTCATGTCGCGCGCTTGCTTGTGGAAATTGAGGTAAGATTTGCAGCTGAACGGGCAAATGGGGAGAAGGTCACAGGTGGAACCATTGTAGGTTGGCTGGACCTTGTTGTTTTCCATGGCATTGTTCCTCTCCAGTGATTAAAACTTAATGGGAAAAATGATAAGAATCAATCAGCCTGAGATTATACTTGATGCGCATAACAAATGTATCCATTTTTATGTCAATGAGATAACAGATTAACACCACACGCTAATACTGTACCAATCACTGCCTACTGAGTTATAGGCAGCATCAAAACATACAGACATATAATCATTCATTCTTTTCACAGGAAGAGTAGAAAAACTATAAATTATATCCCATCTATGACTGATGATGAGAAATTGGATAAGCTCAGCAGAAGCACTAAATCAATCCGATTTCAAGAGTAAAATTAACTTACAATAAACAATAATATATAAGGATTTACAAAATCAAATAAAATGTAGAGTTCTAAGATAGTTACAAGCATAACAGAAGCTGATCCTCAAGACTATATATGTTCATAAACACAAGAACAAAATTCTCACATAAAAAAGAACCTGCACAGAATCGAGCAAAAACCACAAATCATAATAGACATAAGCTCACACAAAATGATCATAACAGAAAAAAAGCACGCGTCTTTGTTGTTGAAATCAAACAACTCCATTTTCAAAGAATATTAAGAGTAGGTATACACAAAAAAAAAAAAAAAAGCAATGAAACTTACCCGTCGAATTCGAGAAGTCGAGTGTCAAATAGACAGCAAGAAATGTTGAATTGAGATGGAGGTGAAGGTTTGTGGAATTCTGTCAGTAATTCAATTAGGGTTTATTCCAGGTTCTTCTGTAATGGACTATCATAAAGAGGAGCCAGCCCATATGTGTGTGCACTGTCCATTTACAAAAGTCCAGCCCAAATAAAATTATTTCGCTTAAATTTGCAAAACAAATGGGTGGCTATCGATCAAAGGCCACGTGGAAAATGCAGTTGCAATGAGCAATCAAATACCAAACAATTTCCGAATCAGCTGCAATAACCCGCGGTTTTCCACGGTTGGATTCTTTTTGACTTTGTGTCGCTGCTGCTACCAATCATTAGCCTTTGGCGACGTACCATTAATATTTTTTCCTTGTTTTGTTTCTCCATTCCGACCAATCTATTGCTTTTATTAACAATCTTTTCTTTAATTTTTCTTCTTTAATTTCATGTTAAAATAACAACAGAATAAATTTTCTTTTCATAATCAAAATTTTCTTTGTCTATTTAGGAAAGAATAATTTTATTAATGGAAATAAGTTAATTTTCACATAAAAAATTTTCCATCTCATAATTTTTGACATATTTTTTTTCTTTATTTATCTCAAATTGTAATCCTATTTTATTGTTTAAAATAAAATAAATTTTTAACTATCATAATTAAAATTTTTTTCTTGTGAGCGAAAGAAAAATAAAAAATATTCCATACTATAAGTCTAAAGAGTAAATACCCAAATATAGTTCAAATCATAGCCTAAGAATAATAAATTACTATAAAATAAGGAAACCTTAAGTCTAAACACAATAATAGATTAAAAGGTTAAAAAACAAATTATTATAGTATATATGAATTCTGTAACTAAACGATAAAAATGTTAGGCGTGGTAGGATTTGGATCTTCCCTTCAAAATATATATTTGATTATATTTTAAATAATAATTAAAATTTGAAATGTGAATTAGAATACATAATTTATCTTATGATTCCATTGGATATTCTATATATTAACTTTTTGAAAATTGCATATTTATTTTGGATTTCATATTTAAAAATTTCATTTCAAATAAAAATTTTGGTTTGAAATGTAATATACCAACTCAAATTACACCTTAAAATTTAATCATATTAACTGTGTACAAATCTTATGTGTTAGGAGCTATATTATGAGTCTTTTTTGCTGGGATAGGATAGGCTGTATTGCAGTTATTTTAAGCAGAGGAATATGATCAGTAACTACTTTAATTAGGATTAACTTGCTAATTACGTTTAGATTTACATATTTTGAATGTTTATCCTTTAATTCTCAATATCTATATGCTCTTATTATGGTGGAATATGAGTGATTTATTTATATTAATGTTTTTGTTAAATTATTATATTAATGTTATTTTAGAAAATAAAGACAAATGAACTTTCATTTAAAAATAATTCAAAATGTAATTTTATAAATATAATTAAATTCTTTATTGTAAATTGTAGCATGACAAATTCATTTGTAAATCAATACCACTTAAATTTAATTTATAAATAAATTCTACCATTATGATTCATTTATTCTAATAAGTTACCTAAATATAAATGTGGAAATAAGAAAAAATAATGAAATTTTTGATATCGCTGCCGAAAAAATTTAGAATATCCTAAAATAGTTTTGTCGTAGTCAATTCAAAAATTATATTTTATACCAATGAGTGTTTATATGAATGGTTTAATACTTTTTGTGAGCACTTTATTCCTTCTTAGACCGACCTAATGCGAGTAGGATTAGTAGGCTCGAGATATCGTGGTTAAAACAAAAAAATAAATTTACAATTTTATTATTTAATTAATATAGTTTCTAAAAATTATTTTTTAATAAATAAGCATATATAATAAAAAAAAATGTATTCTTCTTTTTTTTATAGTTGTAGGGAAAATTGTGAATTTATTTGGAGATGATATAACATTTGTGACATCTCGATTTAGCAAAACGATTCTAAGAGGATGGGTAGAATAGAGCTTTTAGCTAGTTTATAGGATGGTAGACTGGCTAGGGTAGTGAAATGCGCGACATGTAAATGAATCTGATGATATATCGAAAAAAAGAAAATTAATCATCAGATGCGCCTTTTGATGTAATGACTTTGAGAGCTGAAAGAACGTTAGGGTTAAACATGCTCGCTTAATGGAAATCCTAGAATTGGTGACTTCTTAGAAAGTTTCTCATTTCACCTATAAGACAAAATCGTGCGAGTCTCATTGATCTAGTGTAGGATGAAGCTGGTTTGATTTAAAACGGACAGTTTCTTTAATGGTTGGAGTCAGGGCGTGTCAACATTTTTGTTATGTATTTTTTTATTACTTAAGTAACTTATTTATTTATTTTAAATTTATAAATTAGAACGATAGAAAAATAAAATACTTGAATAAATTCATTAATTGACTAACATTAGATCTAGCGTTATTTACTTTGTAATTTTTATTTATTAATTTATTTTTTTCCATTAAAATTAAATTTAATTAAATTATAACATTTTCAGGGTTATTTTTAAATTCAAATTGGTATTTTTTTAACATAATTTATTTGGTTCTTAAAAGAGTTTTATTGTTAATAAAAATTTATTTTTTTTTCGTTGTTGCATTAATTTATAACCACCATCACTTTAAATATGTTTAATTAAATTATAACTTTTTTAGGGTTATATCTCCCTCGCAATAAATAGATGACCTCCTGATTAAACATTTTTAATTTTCTTGATATTTTTTTATATTATAAATATGTTTGATTTGAAAGAAAATAATGCTTATGAAATTGAAAAAAATTATAACTATATATTTATGTTTTTGGTCATTTTTTGAGTTTCAAGAGTTTATTTATATGTTCATATATCCCTTTCTTTAATGCATTGGACAAATAATATTATGTCATACCCCGAAATTTTTATTTCGAAATATTTCCATTTAAATTTAAATTATAAATTATTAGCCAATAATATTACGCTACGTAATATTATCGAGACTGAAAACCATTTTGGTTCTTCCTAAAATTAATCGAGTAACCGTTAATCAAATAAAAATCGAACCAATATTTTTTATTGGACCAAATTAATTTAAATTAGATCCGAATCGGATATTTTTGAAAAATACTGTGCGTTACTATTTTTTTCTCCCCGACAATCTAACGTCGAATGTTTTGTTTTTTTAATAATTTTACTTTTTTTTTTCTTTCTTTTTTTTTCTTTTTCTTTCCTTCTTTTCTTTCTTTTCTTTTTATTTTGCTTTCCTTCTCTCCTTCTCCATCGAACAGCTCTCCCTCTCAACTCACTCTCTCTTTCTCTCTCCTTGTCTCTGGCCTCTCTCTCCATTGCGCCGACCACCGCGCCATAGCCACCAGCCATGCCTCAAGCCGACACCAGCCACACCTTCAGCTCTCCCTCTCTCTTCCTCTCTCTGTCTCTCCCTGCCTCTCTCTGTCTCTCTCTCTGCTCAAAGACCACTTGCAGCGCCGCCAGGACCGCCACAGCCAGAGACCCAGCTCCTCCTCGCGCAACCTAGCTCCTCCCTTCTCCCTCTGAAGCGCAAACCAGCAGACCTAGCTGCTTCTCTCCTCCTGCCGGCCACCGTTCCAGCAACCACAGCAAGCTCAGCTTACTACCAGCCACCCTCTCCTCCTCCTTCGATTCAAGAATTTATCAGGACTTTGATAATAATTGGGTATTAATTTTATGATTTTCAGAATTTATTTGATTAAATTTTTTATTAATTAGTTAATTAATTTTAGAATATTTAGTTGAATGATTTTATGGTTTGAGTAGTTAATTATTTTGATTAGTAGATTAATTTGTGGATTATATATTATTTGGGTGAATTTTAATATTTGAGGAATAATGTGTATTTATTTAGTTAAATTTTGATAATTAATTAGTTAGCTAAATTTTAATATTTATGGTTAATTGTTAGTATTTTGATTATTTAATTTTATTATATTGTTGGATGATTAATTAATTAATTTTAGTATTTTGATTGAGAAATTAGTTAAATAGAGTATTTGTGGAAATTGATTTATTATTTAGTTCATTTTGTGGTATATTGATAGAATTGTGGTAGTTAATTGATTATTTAGTTATAGGTTGAGATTTATTAATTTTAGTTGGAATTATGTTAAGGAGGTTAATTTGATTATAGGATATTAATTATTGATTGTGGTATTTTTGATTGATTAATTAGTTATGTGGTTGAGTGATTAATTGGAGAAATTGGATAAAATAAATTAATTAATGATTTGGGTAATTAAAGAGTAATTGTAGGATTTTAATTGATTTTGAGGGTTAGTAAATTAATTAGTTAGTGTTAAGATTCTAAAATTATGAAAATTTCTTTGTTAAGGTTCAATGGATACATTTGAAGGATTTTTAATAAATTGAGTATATTAAAAGGTAGAACTAATTATTTGGGTGATTAAAGGAATTAATGTGGAAAAATGAATTTTTATATATTGAGTTGAAATATTATATTACTAATGGTACTTTGAGAATTTGACCAATTATGAATTAAATTAGGTTGATAGGATTATTTCGGGCGTTAAATGTAATTTTGGTGGAATAAGTGTATTTATATGATTACTGAGTTTAAAGTGAATTCGGGTTGAAAATAAAAAATTTGATGAAATTGCTAACGAATTATATTTAAAGATTTTAATTAGTTAGAATTATTATTATTGTTGGTGTTAAATTATATTTTAGAGTTAGACTGATTATTGAAGTTGAATAAATAAAAAATAGATTATAGTGAATATTTTGATGACAGTTAATATAAGGTTATACAGTGAATTAATAGGAATATATAATTGAAGATTTTTGAATTAAAGGTTTATTATAGTTATAGAGTTTATTATAATTATTATCTGAATAATTGTTTAGTATACAAGATGGTTATCTTAAAAAGCTGGATTATATTAAAATAGATGGACAGTTATATTTTTGTGGAAATAATATTAGAAATTTAGTCAGGAAAATAAAATAAACAGATAGATTTATTAATTTAATTTTTAATTAAGGGAGTCATTATCTAATTGTATTTTCCTTATTATACGTGTTTCTTAGATCGACCGAGTTCCTCTACTGCTCCTCCAAATCAGAACCCAGGACAGACCTGAATTTATTCTGCGGTTACTGTGAGTAATAATAAATGGTGCACACCATCCTGCATACATGCATTTCATATGCATACCATATATTCTTTATATTATTTACAATAATCATGAATCATTTCCTTTTTCTATTATTATATTGATTTTCTTCATCTTCCAAATATAATATTTCAATTCTATAATCTCAGTCTTTGATATATAATATTTCGGTTCCATAAATTTATACAATTTCCGCCCTTAATTACATTCATATGTTGCATTCATTGTATTGATTATATTTGGTGACTACTTGCGATATGAAAATAATGTGCTTTGTATCTGGGTGGAAATTGGGACGACGTGTGTCACTATGGGTCAGTGGGCCAGGTTTGGGGATCGACTCCCCGTTATATATATATTATTATAATGAAAATTGGTCGGGGCCAATAGGTGGATTTGTGACTTCACCGACCAATTTCCACATGTTGTGAAAATCTGAATGTGATTTGTTTGAACGTGCTGATGTATGACACGTGCTTGTGAAGTATGCCCATTTTATATATATTGTGAAAGCATACTGCTTGAATTTGTGGGTTTGCATTATTTATTATAATTCACTGAGTTTAGTGAAACTCACCCACCATCCATAAACATTTTTCAGGGAATAAAAGTATTGCTGGTTTATAAAACTCTGTTTCCTTCTCCGTAGAGAATTTGCGGTTGTCTAAAAAATGTTAGTATAAACTATTTCTTGACTTAAGCAATTTCGAGTATTTTTATTCGGTTTCGCAATTAGGATGTTAATTAATATTTGGTTATGTAAAAAGAATTATCATGTGATTATAAATAAATTGTGGAGTGTTTTTTTTGAATATTTGGAGACTATATGATAGGAATAGTTTGATCATATTATGACAAATAAATATTTACATGAGAATGTATTTTTATTAAATGGATATGGGCCCGAGCTATGAACAGTATTTAATATTAAGGTTGGGTAAGAAATGTTAACTCTGATTTACTTATGAATAATGTCATAATATGGCCTTACTATTTCCGTAGTCAAATGATAATAGAAATGGATTTTTAATATTTTAGGCTTACTACGGGCCTCGGGGGCCTTAAGCTTACCTAGTTTCTAGTGCTAGTCCGGCCTACGGTTTTGAGTCGTGACACATAGGGAGGCCAAAGTAGAGACTTGCAGCTAGCTATGGATCTTCTCAAACTGTAGGTGTAACACCCACCGCCCAATCCTGGAGGAACAGATGACGAATGCCACATTCGGTGTCGGAGCACCGTCTTATCTTACTTAATAATCCAAATCATATATTAGAAGTAGCTAAGTTTTCATAAGGAGGCAAGTAATTAAAATTTAAAAATGAAATTTTTAGGAAAATTCGCAAGAGTTTCCCCTAAAAATCAACTTGCCACACAAAGAAAACATATACACTTCCAATATTTACTCCTCCTAACCCCAAACTCCAAATCAGATACCATAAGTCATGAAACACTTCTAAATAATCACATCAACCAACTTAGGTTCTATCATAACATGATATCATCAATTCAAAGAATTAATTGCTAACGATCATTCACTTTAAATTCACATGAAGATAATACATCTTAATACATGCCATAATTCACAACCTCAATCTTTTTACAATATTTCTATACATGACATAATTTACATCTTAATACATGTCCTACCAAAAAATAAAGCTTCTTCTCCAATGCTACGCCTTTGATCTTCAAGTAGCACCCACCGCTCTTACCTGCGCGTGATAAAAATCGACGCGCTGAGTATATCACTCAGTGGTGCTAAATAGTTTAATAAAATAACAGAGATTGCCTGAGCAACAAACCTTAATGTAAATTTAATATACTTAAACCAAATATAAAATAAATATGAAGTCGTACAAATCAAATAAAAATATTTCAAAGGTCATAAAGAAGTTCATCCTTAAAGATAAATTCAAGATTTGACAAATGTAAGAAAAATTTCATAATTACAAATACATTTCCTTTTCTTTCATAACAGAACAGAACTATTCTTAGTTATGGCTTATAAGTATTCTGAAAGAAATATAATCAGATTCAGTTACATAAATGTCTGAACAGAATGTGGTCTGTGGAAGCACCACCAGAATGTGGTTTGTGAAAGCGCCACCAGAATGTGATATGTGAAAGCACCACCAGAATGTGGTCTATGAAAGCACCATCAGAATGTAAGTGCCTCCGCTTACTCAGAATGGCATCCAAAGCTTAGCATATGATCATAGCTCATAACATAACAGAATGGCACCAAAGCCGAGCATGCTCAATAATTGGAATAACTTCATCTTAGTACATTTCAACCATACATACTTGAGCCAAAACAAGTCATTTCCTTTACAAATAGTCTTATTTCTTATCCATAGTTCCATAGCAAAATAGCTCTTAACTTAGTACTTATTATTCAATATTTCCTTAACTTACAACTTGTGAAATTCAACAAAATCAATTCATGTTTCAAACAAAAACCTTACTTTCATAATACCTCCATATACATAACTGCTTAAAATACCTTAAGTTAACATTTAGAGAAAACAAAAACATGCCTTACCACCTTAGGGTGGTTCGGCCTCCTTAGGTCAATAAAGGGGAAAGAGAGTCCTTTCCACCAAATACCATTTTTCAAGCCAAAACACTTAATCAAAACATTAAAACCATTACTTAAAAATATTTAGTCTTAAAACTCATCTTTTACACTTTCAAACTTTCTTTAAGTCTTAGAAAAATGCTTAAACATTAAAATACAAGAAAGAGGTTTTAACCACCACTAATTTACTTATCAATAAACTCATTAAAGTTCAATTCAAGCGTGAAAACCCAAGAAAACAAATGGCCCTTCACCTTGAGTGATTCAGCCACTCTTGGTGTGGTAGGAAAGCGGGTTGTTTCCCTTTCAGTTAAACACTCCACCACACTTGTAAATCATTCAAAAACACATTAACACTAAAAGAAAACCAAAGCTTGAAGCAAAACTCAAGGCCCTTCCTCCTAAGGAGGTTCGGCCATTCATAGATGAAGGGGAAGGAGAGGATTCTCTCCCCATTCAAGCATCTCATCATGCTTAAGGAACATAGAAAATCATGTAAAAACAATCAATTAAGTAACTCCCATACAAAATCACAAAGAACTAAAAAATCATTCAAAATCTAAAAATTTGAAACTTGAAGAAAATGAAAGAGGAAGTGAATTACTATTGCACTAACATTTAAAATAACCTTAAAGAAGCTTGGAAAGCCTCAATCCTTGGCTTTCTCCTTCCCTTTTGAAGAGGTTTCTCCAACTTCTTCAAAGTAGGAAAAATTCATATTAAAATCAAGAATTGACAAAAGAAATAGATAGAGCATGATTTAATGCATTAATTACATGTCCTAACCATGAATTCTACTTATTAATTCCCAAAACTCAAAAATCACAACTTACTTACTTGGGTAGTAACTCCAAATTCCTTAGCTTCTAGTCACCAATTTCCACTTCTTCTACTTAATTCTTAAGGTTTAATTACTAATATTTGATTTAATTCATGAAATTTGAGGTAGCTTAGAGGTAGAGAAAATGAGAGAAAATGGAGAAAAATTGAGAGAGAAAATGGCGTGGAGAAGAGAGGAAGAAGATGATGGAAAAGTGTTGATGAGTGGTAAATTTTAAGTAGAAAAGTCAAACTTGACTTCTTAACTTTATGTCAAATGGTGGTTATGATCAAGTCAAGGTATTCTCATCCAATGGCTCTAAATATTCATCAAATAATTCTCCTCTAATTATTATTAAACTCCACCAATTAATTAAATTAATTCCATGAAAATAATTCCTTAACATACTACACTAGAAAACACTATTCATTAAATGCCTTAATTCTCCAAAAATATTCATGAAATATTTTCTATCCACCTAAATCATGCAAACATGCTCCAAAAATATTAAATAGAATATTAGACATGCATAGTAATTTTTTCGGACCGAAATAATACCAAGTCCAGGACCGATGGTACTATTCATAGATCGGCAAATCACTATTACTAACACTGAAAAAGACACTAAAAAATAGACTGTTATAGCAGGAAGAGGTCAAGGTAGAGGTAGAGGTAGTGCATCCAGTAGCCAAGGAACAGTGAATTAGTCAAAACCTATAAGTGCATCAGCTGGAATTTATGATATGTGGCAAAGGCAATATGTTGGTAGAGTAGACGCGGTAGCTGATATATTTCCTTTATTTGGTCATGATGCATATGTGCTATTTGATCATAGATCATCTCATTCCAATAGTAGTGTTGTGATTTCATGTTATGCTTCTATTGAGTCCTTTAGGATATGAAATTGTTGTGAATAATTTATATCAAGATTGTCCATTGGAGATCCAAGGTCATGTATTTCTGTCTAACTCAATAGAATTGCCCTTTAGAGATTTTGATGTTATTTTGGGCGCGAATTGGCTAAAGAAATATCAAGCAGTAGTTGATTGTGACCTGAAGAAGATTGTATTTAAGTTGCTGGAGTATGCAAGTGTAGTCATATAGGGTGAAAGATAGATACTTCCTTCATCGGTAATCATAGTTGCTTTAGCTCAAAAGCTGATTCGTTAAGGATGTGACGCATATTCCTAGCCTTAAGGATATTCCTACTGCTTGTGATTTTTCAAATGTTTCTCCAAATGAGTTACCAGGATTACCTCCAGAAAGAGAAGTAGATTTTGGGATTACAATCATGGTAGGAGATCAACTTATCTCCATTACTCCTTATAAGATGGCTCTTGCTGAATTAAAAGAATTGAAAATACAGTTACAAGAGTTTCTTGATAAGGGTTTTATCCACCCTAGTGTGTCACCATGGGGAGCTCTAGTGCTATTTGTAAAGAAGAAAGATGGCGGTTTGCAGTTATGCATCAATTACTGCCAATGAATAAGGTCATAATCAAGAATAGGTATCCTTTGCCAAGGATTGATGATCTTTTTTATCAACTCAAGGGTGCTTCTATGTTCCCTAATATAGATCTGAGATCGGGGTATCATCAACTCAGAGTTAAAGAGCAGAGTATTCCTAAGACAACATTTAGGACGTACTACGACCATTTTGAGTTTTTAGTTATGCCATTTGGGTTAACTAATGCTCCAGCTGCATTCATGGATTTGATGAATACAATCGTTAGACCTTATCTTGATTAGTTTATTGTGGTTCTTATTAATGACATTCTGATAAATTTTAGAAGTACATAAGAGCATGATAGGAATCTAAGAATTATTCTTCAGACTCTTTGAGAAAAGCAGCTTTATGCTAACTTTTCTAAATTTGAATTCTGGTTAGTGCAAGTTGCTTTTCTTGGTCATCTTGTATATGCAGAGGGTACTATGGTGGATCCTAGTAATATCAAGGCTATCTCCAGTTGGAAGCCACCAAAGAATGTTTTTGAGATTCATAGTTTTTTAGGTTTGGCTGGTTATTTTCGCAAGTTTGTTAAGGGATTTTCTATAATAGCTTTACCCTTAACTAAACTATTCTGGAAAAATGTTATATTTGAATGCACAAATAAATGTCAGGAGAGCTTTGAAAAGCTAAAGAAATGTTTGACTGAATCTCCAGTTTTGACTTTACCTATTTCAGGTAAAGAGTTCACCATTTATAGTGATGCTTCTCATAATGGATTGGGTTGTGAGTTGATGCAAGATAGAAATGTTATTACTTATGCATCATGCCAACTTAAGCTACATGAGAGGAATTATCCTACGCATGAGTTAGAACTTGCAACCATTGTATTTGCTTTGAAGATTTGGAGTGATATGAGCATAGAGTGTGGGCCTGGAGTTAAGGACCCTTTCGCCTTCCCAACGGGACCAATAACTATATCCAAGGCAAAAAAAGGCTGAAAGAGGCATTACAAGGCTACATACAACATTTTGTAGATAAAGAGCTAAAGCTAAATGAATATGGGAATTATGGGCTAAGAACTCTTTATCTTGTGGAGGCTTGGAAAAGTTAATGTTAAGCTTTGTAAAGGCCCTATTAAAATTACATGGCTTTATTGTTTTGGGCTGATTTTATTATTCATGTGATTGGGCCTAAATTAACTTGTTTATTTGGGCCTAAAATGAGTTCATTTAGTGTATTTTTGTTGAACCCATGTTATTGGACCTTAGGGCAGGCTATTTAGATATGTTTCATTAGGGTTAGGTTTGCTTGAGGCATATAAAAAGCCTCCTTAACATGTAAAACGGGAAGTTGTTTTTTTATCGCAAACGTGTGGCTGCTTGTTTTTTTCTTTGAGTAGGGAGTTTGTCTTCTTCACTTGTTGCACCAAGAATTGATTACTTATCAAGATTTCATCTTATGGTGTTTTCTTTCTTGTTGTTTTTGCCCTATAATCCACGTTCTCAATCCTTGTTGTTTGGGGGTTTGGTAGGGAAGGGATTGTCTTTGGTTAGTGTTCTTACTTGAATTGCTTGCTGGAATTTCAGATTGCATGCTATTCTTGGGGTTTCCGCATCATTTGGTATCAGAGCATTGGCTTTGGATAAATTCCAATTTATCTATCCTAAATACATAGTATTTGTTGTCTACATCAGGTAAATTAAATTTTGCAGTTTTATTATTAGTGTTGTCCCTTTGTGTGCTACTGCC
>CANUEX010033323.1:0-47031 GCA_948099535.1 Jatropha multifida | reverse complement strand
GAATGTGACTTGTTTGAAGATGCTGTTGTATGTCACGTGCTTGTGAAGTATGTCATTTATTATATTGTGAAAGCATACTGCTTGAATGTGTGGGTTTGCATTATTTATTATTATTCACTGAGTTTAGTGAAACTCACCCCCCTTCATAAACATTTTTCAGGAAATAAGGATACTGTTGGTCCATAAGACTCTGCTTCCTTCTTCGCAGAGGATTGATCATGTTAGTATAAACTCTCTAGTAATATTTAGAATACTCCGCGCATTTTATTTACTCCGCAGTTAGGATGCTTAAATAAATATTGGCTTGTAATAGAATTATCATGTGATTATAAATAAATTGTGGAGTGTAAATGACTATCTGGAGACTGTATGATAGGAACAGTTTGAACATATTATGACAAAATAAATATTTGTATGAGAAAATATTTTTATTATATGGATATGGGCCCGAGCTGCGAATAGTATGGATTACTAATGCTGGGTCAGAATTATTAACTCTGATTGTTTTATGAAAATGTCATAATATGGGCTTACTATTCCGATAATCAAATGATAATAGGGATGGATTTTGATAGTTTAGGCTTACTACGGGTCTCGGGTGCCTTAAGCTTACCTAGGTCCAAGTGCCGGTCCGGCCCACGGTTTTGGGTCGTGACAGAAACTTACCCCGTTTCATAAATTTTTTTAGAAAATAGAAAATTGCTGGTTATAAAGACTCTACTTAAGTAAATATATGCAGTATTGTGTTTTTGAATATTACGCATATATTTATTGGGTTCCACAGATTATGATATTCTTATTTACATTGCAAGATGTAAAAATTAATAATGTGCTGGTCAATAAAATTGTGGAGTATTTTCTAATTCTCTTGAAGAGATTATGACTGGATTAGTTTGTTCATATTGTGCGATGTGTTTTGTATAAAGTATATATATATGCCCGAGCTATGAATTTTATGAGATATCGGAGTTGGGTCAGTAATATTATTTGATTGATTATTTAAATAACGTTGAAATATGGGCTTATTGATTTTAGAGTCAGATGTTTACATTGACAGATTTTTCATAATTTACGCTTACTATAAGTTTTAGATATTTTAAAATTATTTAGATTCTGATACCAGTCCAATCCACGATTTTGAATTGTAACAATAGACTTTATGATTTAGGTTTGTTATGGATTTCGAAAACTTTAAACTTATCTGAACTTTAATATCGATCCGGCCCATAATTTTTTATCATGAAAAAGTCAACTAGATCCAAGGTTAATTTTTGAATTAAATAAATCTTTAATATTTTAAACTCCGTCTAATCAAATTCAAAATCTACTTGCACATAATTCTATGAAAAAAAGGTTTTTTAATTTTTATTTTCAAATCAATTGATTGAATTTTTGTGAAAAATAAAAAAAATATTTTTAGTAAAATCAATTGTCGACCTTTAGGTGTATTGATTGGATTGTAAGATTTGCCTCTTTTCAAGATCTTTTTTTTTTTTTTTACGTTTTAGCTTCACCTCCTTATGGAATCATTCTATAGCTTCTTTACGATGTTGCTTGGGTATATTATCCTAGACTAGATGGTATAATAATTAGTTTGTTTTATTTTTTCTCCTCTCAAAGTAATAAAAAATTATAATTTTTTTATATTTTATTTTATTTCTCAACTTCTTGATTACCAAACAGTTTTTTCAAAATTTCTACTGAATATATATTTTTTTAATTTTTTCCATATTTTCAATTTGTAAATGCTCATATGTTGCTTTTTATTAGAACTACTAGATTTTTCTCTTGTGTATTTAATTTTCTGTAAAATATAAAACAATTTTGATTATTTTTTATTTAATAATTAGTTTTTTATTCTCTTAAACAAAATTGGATTCAATTAGCTGTGAAATAAAAAGCCGAGGACTAACTTGGCCACAATGTTTTTGATTGAACGAATTTTAAAAATGTTTTAACGTTTTTTATTTTGATACGATATCGTTTGGAATGCAAAAACAACCAAATGGTCCTTGAGACTTATGTGCCCAATTATGGTACGCTGCGCAACCCAACCCAGTCGTTTTTAGTCCTCGTTGGTGTTGAGCCTTCACATTTCTCGATCTCGTCGAAAAATCTGCAACAAAAACCTCCTATCGCCACCACCAGCACAATCTGCCAGCAGCGTTAACCAATGGCGAATCCGGTAGCCAAACCACTAATCTCTCTACTGGTAGCTCTCTTCTTGATTTCATCATCGCTCGCTAGCTCAGATGTTCCATTCATCGTAGCTCACAAGAAGGCCACTCTCAACAGGCTCAAATCCGGCGCCGAACGGGTCTCCGTATCGGTCGATATCTACAACCAAGGAACTTCGTGAGTCTTTTCGTTTCTAATATCACCTTTGATTGTTTATTTGTTTTTCGAAACTGTCTGATCAGATCTAAGCTTCTGTTATTCTTTTCGTTTTCGTTACAGATCCAATTGACCTTCTCTTATATTCCTTTTTACTGACTTGCTCTTTAGTTGAATTACTTGCCTTTCAATGGCGATTTTTGAGTTCTTATTTGTTTGGTTGTTGGCGAACACTAATTGAAGTTCTTGTAATCTACGGGTAATTGATATTTTTTTTATGTGCAATCAAAGAGCGAAAATATTCAATAAAAAGAGGAATTAACATTGGTTGAAATGCAAAATCAACCAAGCATAGTAAACAATAGGATGAGCAGTTTTTGTTCTTAAACAGGATGGGGGGAGTTTGGATCTGTTCAAGAAAAAATGATTGGTGAACGGAAGTGAGCATAGTTATTGACCTGTGGGTCAATATTAGGAAATGCAATGATCTAGCTGAGATGATAAGAGCTTCGAGCTCTCTAATGGATAGAAACTAAATAAGCTTTTTAACATATGTCACAAAACAGTAGTTTCAGCTCTGGACTCTATTTATATTTGGCTCATAAATCAGCTTTAAATACCTAGCTGTTGATTTGTAAACAATTGAAAGGCATTGCGTTTAACTGATTGTATGCTTGGCATTTGCTCAATACTACTGAGTCTAAAGTAAAATTATGAATATGAGACTCACTCATACATATGAAATGATTTTCTCTTTGACTGGATGTTTCTATTGTAATTTTAAGTTTGGTGGAGCCATATCATCTGCATCTAAGAACCATGAGGAAAGCTGGAACAAGTAAGAAAATATACTGGGTATGGAGTAGGTTTAACTGTCACTGAGGTGGGGCATTACTGCCATTTAACCCATAGAAACGATCATCGACCTACCTTTACCATGCTTTCCTTTTGCTGTACACTTGTACTGAAGGTGCTGTTGGAGTGGGGTTGATGAGGTTTTTGCATGGAAACAAATAAACTAAAATTTCGAGATCATGAAATGTGTAGCTTCAGATGGACATATTAGACCTCAATTGTATGCCATTTTGCACATCACTGTTTGGCAATGTACTATGTAGATGGTGGAGGGTGCTAAAAGGAAAAGAGATAGACTTAGAACCACGTAGAGGGAAGTTCTCTTAAAAGATCTACTACTTTTTGACATTGGTATGGATTTAATTATGAACAAAGCAGAATGAAAACAAAGGATGCATATAGTTGACTCCATCTTGTTTGGGATTAAAATTTAGTTGTTATTGTTGTAAACTATGTTGTTGTTGCATGGAATTGAATAGTGTCAACTGAACAGTTATTGGTGTCTATGCGACATATTTGTTTAAGTTCCTCAAGAATAAAGTAGCATTCTTAGTAAGCCCAATAGACCTGCTTATACCTTTTGCACTTCTAGATAGTTTATTCCCTGTATGAATCCATTTGGGTGCTATCTATTGACGTATGTCTAATTTTTATTGTTTGCATAAAATGAGCATATATTGTCTACCCTTTTTTTTAGTTTATTTATTTATTTATTGTTTTTTTCTGCAAAATTTCCAGGACTGCATATGATGTTAGTCTTGTTGATAAGGACTGGCCTGAAGATTTATTTGATGTCATCAGTGGCAACACTTCAAAGTCATGGGAAAGGCTTGATGCGTAAGTACCAGTTTTCTGTAATATTATTAAATTTTCCCTTGTCGATTCTTTCATAGGTTTAATATTTTGCTCTCTACATGTATCAGTGGTGGCATCCTGTCACACTCTTTTGAGTTGGAGAGTAAAGCGAAAGCAATCTTTTATGGTTCCCCAGCTCTCATTACATTCCGTGTTCCCACTAAGGCAGCTCTACAGGTTTGACATCCTATTAGTTCTGTATTTTGTTTTCTGTTAGGTAGGCGCTAGGCACTTATTTTTCATTTTCTGACTGTTGGTTATAGGAGGCACTTTCAACTCCCATGCTGCCTTTAGACATCCTTGCTGAGAGACCTCCTGAAAAGAAGTTTGAATGGGTAAGCTGCTTGCTGGAATGTTAAGTTTGTACACCTATCATTAAGTGATTGATTATATATTTCCCATTTGTCTGATGCTTCTCTCTTTCTCTCTCTCTCTTTTTTTCTTTTTTGCCTTCTTGCTCTTTGGAATTGCTTTGGGATTGGGCTGAACTTTGCAGGCCAAGGTACGAGTCATCTTCTTCTTTTCTAGGTCTTTAGTTTCTGATGGCTACTAAAATATACATCCTGAAACTTGAACAAACCAGGAATGATGTGAAGTCGGCAAAATAAACCTGTATATGATTTCAGATTTACCCATACTAACTGTTACTGATCATGAACATAAAACATCAGAACATCAATTTTAGTATTATTACCTGGGGATCACCTAAATGGTTTCTTTATTACCTTTTTTGTTTGGCATGTTTACGTATGACAAAAAATGTAGTCATGAACCAAAGAAAAAAAAAAGAACACTTCTTTCCCTCATGACTATTTATTTATTTCTCGAGAGATATATATATATTCATATAGAAATCGCTGTTCTTTTCTCTTAATCCCGTATTTTCCATTTTGCAGAGGTTATTGGCAAAATACGGGTCTCTAATTTCCGTCATCTCTATTGTGGTTCTGTTCATATACCTGGTTGCTTCCCCTTCCAGTGCTGCAAAAGCAAGCAAGAAGAGGCGTTAAATATTTCAGTTGAGAAACTAATCAATGCTTGTCTGAAATTGAAAGCGAGGAGGCATGAGCACGGTTCATTTGCTAGTTAAATGTTTCTTTTCACCCCTAGAATCTGAGAACAGTTTTTTGTTGAAGACTTTATTTACTCACTAGTTGAAGAAGAGCAAGTGCAATACGAATGAATCAACTGATTCCTATTGCTAACGGTAAGAATTAATTAGTATCATCTTTGGCTTTGTACATTTTAAGATCTCTGGCTACTTTTAAATTTTGAAATTCAGTGTTTAGTTGGATGGTGCGAGCTTAGTGAAATTTTAGTTTGGCCTCCGCTTTGAAGTTCCTGTTACTTTGAATAGGATGTGACGACAAATCATTTAAGCTGTGAATAGAAACCAAAGTATTTGCAGTCTCTGTACGCTCCGGTGTACAGGTTTCTTACATCGTTCTCTAAAATAATTTTCTTCCCATGCTATATAATGGGGAACTTATACGATGGAGAAATCGTAATTGGCTGAATACATAGATATGTATTTGCCTTGAATTTTATGACAC
Organism: Jatropha multifida; assembly: GCA_948099535.1. NCBI lineage: Eukaryota > Viridiplantae > Streptophyta > Magnoliopsida > Malpighiales > Euphorbiaceae > Jatropha > Jatropha multifida. The sequence goes on along the minus strand of CANUEX010033323.1, from coordinate 41,434 downwards.
CTTCAATTTTAATTTTTATCCATTAAACACTTATAAAATTATATATATTAAACACTTTAATTTTTATATTTATTCTGCTAAATATTTTATTTGATTTGTAAAATTAGATTAATTGAACACTCAATAAAAATTTGAATTTTATGAAAATTATTATTTTAAAAGTCATGCCAAAAAGTGTCTTAAGAATTATTGATATTAATATTGGAATATATGATATTACTAAAATTTACAATTTATGTATGTGGCCAATCTTAACAGCTACACTAATCATTAAAATTACAAAACTGGCTATTAGGCTGCATTTTTTTTCTAGTTTTTGAGGATTGGGATTCTATAAGAAATGCAAAATGAAATTTTATATATTTAGGCTTTGCTTATTTGGGAAATAATTTATTTTTGAAAAATATTTTCCCAACTCTTAAAAAATATTTTTCAAATAATCTATTTTCTGTTGTAGTAATGAAAATTAATTAAAAATATTGAAATTTATAATTTATAAAATCATAAAAATATTTATAATAATAAAAATTTCATATAATTTTATTGTTAAATACGAAAAAACTGTCAAAGAGAAGTAATAATTTTATTGTTATTATTTTCCTCTCTCACATGGAAAATCATTTTTCTTAAAAATAATTTAATTATTCTTTAGTCTAAAATATATTTTACATTGACTTATTTTTCTGAAATCTCTAAATATAAACAAACAAAGCGCCAATCCTCGCTTCCAATTTACATAAACTTCCATCATTTTCCGACTTTCATAATCTTTGTTTATTAAATTCTGATAATCAAGTATTTTGTTTTATTGATGGTTTGTATGTTGATATGCTCTTTAATAAAAAATACGTATACAATTATGTGTTTTTTCAAATGATGCTAACATGTTAAAGGTAATTTAAAAAATGAGGATACAGGTAGATGCATAAATACAATCTATGCCTTTTTTTTCAAAAAAAAAAAAAAGAAAAACTAAGATTGCAAATAAAAGTTTACTTTAACTCATCTGATAAGATTATAAGAGTATTCGAACTCGTTTAATGAACGAGTCGAGCTCTAGCTTGGCGCAATCTGACTTTATCGAGTCGATCTGAATCCAAAAATTAACTTAATAGGTAAAAATTAATTAAATTTACATTAAATGATATTATTTCGATTTGTTTATCAAGTTAAACTCAACTCACGAGTTAGTTTAATAAACTAAAATTGTTGTTGCTCGAGATACATATATATAACCAAATTCCAACAAATACTTACAAACAGCTAATAGAGTATATTATTTTTTGTTCTCAAAACTAGACGTGAGGTTGAAAATTTTGTTATGGCCACGCAATTGCAATAGAATTTATTAATCTAGTTGCACAGTAAATATTTTTATTTATAATTTTAAAAATATTATCATAATATTTTAAAATATAAAATTTAATTAAGAAAAAAATTATAATTTAAATTATTTGTTAATTTTGTTGAAAATTATTTAAAAATAAAAGACATCCATTTCAAATTCAAAACATTAAACTAATTATATAAAAATCAATGCCTATAATAAAATTGAATGAAAATGAAATATATATATTAAAAATCATTGATTTTAATTTATTTTTGAATTAATAAACTTTCTTATATGATATGAAAAATAATAAAATAAAAAAAATACAATCATAGACATATATATATCATTCTTAATGATAATTTCATATAAACCGTTTCTCTTATAATTTATCAAAATTTTCCTAATTTGATAGAGTAATAAAAATTAGAAGAGAAAAAAAATACATTAATGTGGAAAAGAAATTGTGGTAGAATTATTGAAATAAAAAAAAAATTGATCTTACCAAATCTCAAAGAGCTCCTTCTATTTATAGTCTAATAATAAGCAATTAATGGCAATTCAATATAATATTATTAAAATTAATAAAAAATTATATATTGCAATTTTAAACATTTGAATATTTATTATTAATAAAATTATTAATAAGTATTTTCATGATTAACATTCTCTATCATGCTTTTAAATATAAAATTTCCATTCATAATAATAAATGATAACTATAATTGATTATAACGATATTCAATATCAATATTATAATAATATTAATTTAAAAGATAAGTTCTAATACATATTAATATGATAACCAGCATCAAAATTATGGTAATTTTTAATTTAAAAATAAATTATAATATTATAATAATTGAATACATATTAATGTGATAATTGAATGACAATTAAGACCAATATTATGTAATTTTAATTAAAAAAATAGGCTACAACATTATAATAGTTATAATTATTTATTGATATGTATTAATTATGATAATTGAATGATAATTAATATTAATATTTATATAATAATATAACTAATAATTAAATTTTATATAATACTATCAAAATTTAAAAGCCCTATGTGGCATTAGAGTCCCATAAGTCATCGCCAAGAATTTTATATGGTAAGAGCAATGAAAGAACCCATAACCATAACCAAGCCCAATTCTATTCTCACTCTCATATCCTATTTAATACCCTACTGGGCAAGGATTGTGATACCTATCCCCAAACTGAATGAATTTTGATATACCCGTGAGTATCCCTTATGGGTAGGTACCCATGAGTATTTATATCGACGAATACCCGTTTATATATTGACTCATATTGTTTAAAAATTAAATTATAATGAATTAAAAAATCAAAACATTTATCGAAATGATTTATATAATAAATGAAAATAAATTAATATATAAATAAATATTCAGACAATGATAAACTATAATTTTAATTCTAAAGTTGTTCTTCTTATCATAATACTTCACTATATAATGGCAGCGAACTCTACAATTACTAAACATAAAACATTATTATCTTAACGCTCCAAATCACTATTATTATTACATTGTTTCTCCGTTATTTGAAATTAAAGTTTAAATTAAATATTAGAAATTAAATTTTTAATTTTAATATCTAAAATTTTAAAAATTTGACCAATTTAAATTAATATATGAAAGCTAGAATGAACTTATTTTGCACTATACAACATTAAATTTACCACGGGTAACCCTATTTATTAAAAATTCATACTATAATTTAAAAAAATCTCTCAGAGTTCGAATTGCGGGTTTGAATTTGGGATCGGGTTCAAATTTATAATAACAATATGTATATCCTACCCATAAAAAAAAAAAAAAAAAACATTAGGGTTCTACATACCCTATCCAAACTTAGTCAAAACCCTTAAATTCGGGTGCAAACAAGGGCAGAGCTAGACTTTGAAATTTAGACGGACCAACATAAATACTTTAAAAGTTAGTGAATTAAAGTGAAGAAAAATATATTGTTTTACTAAATTACGAAGCAAAATTTAAAAAATTTATGAAGTTCCCCTCCCTCGACCCTTTGGTGCCTACCCATCAAGTCGACTTGATTTTGCCTTCTCTATAATAACTCATAATAAAAATTAGATGTTGAGCTTCATAATATATAAATCTTTAAAATGATTGATTAGACAAACTTTTTGTATCTTGCTTATCTGAGGAACAATTACTTTGCATGTTGCATGCCAATACAAGAAAAAAACTCCATGTAAAATGAGAATGAATCAATTTTGCACGAGGAGTAGTCCAAATTTAGACAGACTAAAAAGTCATGAATGTAAAAAGTAAAAAAAAAATTGCAAAATAAAACTGAACACTAGATTAAGGGAAAAGGATATACGAGAATAGAAAAGAAAATGTTAATCAAATGTGTTTTGATTGGTCTTCTTACTAGTGCGACGAGTAAAATGTCTAAAGTTTGTGACCTCTTCTAGAGTTTGTAATCTCCTGACCACGTGACTTTTTCGACAATTTAGAAAGTCAAGCCTGTCAACAGTGCTACATAACATTCATGGCAAATGAAGAAATCTATCTTTCTGAGATTTAACCGATTTTAGAGATTTGAATCTGGACGTATTTTTAGTAACGGAAAGATGGAAAAAAGTTTAAGGATTTGGTAGTAAATAAGAAAAATTATTTGTGTAACCAAACAAGGAAGAGCCTTGTCTCCTATATCATAATTAGTTTGAATAAATGAACAGTACAATTAAGAGAAGGTTTTGTTCTTAATTGCAAGCAAACCCTAACGAGTCTCCTAATCCCTAACTCGGATAATCACAACCGAGTCAAGCAATAAATTAACTCAGCCCTCAGATTTTTTTCCTATAAATGGCCCCTCACGTCTTCTTTCCTATCACAGCGTCATTTCTCTATAAGCTGTATTTCTGCAGCTAAAATGGTTTTTACTCTCTGGTATTTCCTTCAATCCAGCCCTGAAGCTTCTGTTCCTTTCCCTTGGGAACGCTGCTTTGATGCTAGGGTAGGATCTGTTTTCTCATACACATGCATGCAGAATCTACAGACAATTGAATTGTGCTAATTACATAGTAATTTTGAGTAGTTCAATTATTTTTGCAGGACCAGATATTGTACTACAAGAACGCCTTAAATGAAACAATTGTGATTGATCTAAGGACTAGAGTGAATCTAGGAGGAGGTCTGTTTCACCGGAGCAACATGTGGTTTGACCTGACCGGACGGTGCTGCCGCTACTGTGACCATCAGCATCCTCCCTTCACTGAAAGAAGGCAATACGAGCAAGACCCTCCTTTCATGATAAAAGCTCATTGTTGTGGCCCTCTGGTCTACTTGCTTCTGCCTGAAATGGTCCATCGCTGCCCTGTCTGTGATTGCCATCTTCTTTATTTTGGTTAAGTTATCAAAATCATTATATGTGCTCATAAAATGAGTTTTGCAAGTGCAAGAATAATTTTCATTCAATAATATTAGAATTGTTCCTAACACACTAAAATAAAAAAAAAATTGAATTAAAATCAAAATTTGATTAATGAAAGACGATTTTAATTAATAAAAGAAAATCGAAAAGGTATTTTTCAGGGTCTCAGCAAACGGTTACCGGATTTTTGGCAGCTAGCAATTAAATTTTCTTTAATTGGCAACTAACAGTTAAAAACAAAGAAAATATTAATAACTAGACATATTTGGTTTTTACACCTAAATATCGTTTTGAAGGTATCCGATATTTTTAAAAATCTCAAATCATTAATAAAAATTCAATTACTGACTTATGATTATTTAGCTGAATTGTCAACTGCATGAATTAGTTGAACTAAGCACTTACTTAATCAATAAAAGAAAAGCAAAAGAAGTTTTTTTTAGGCAGCTGCAAATGTTTACGTGTTGCTCGGCAGCTAGCAATTAAATTTTCTTGAATCAGTAACTAATGTAAAAAGTAAAGAAAATATTCATAATTAGACATCTTTATTTTTAACATTCAAATTATCATCTTGAAGTACCTCACATTTTTTTAATTTCTCAAATCGTTAATAAAAAATCAACCATCAAACTGAATCCAGCTACATAAATCACCTGAATTCAACGCCCTTTTAATTAATAAAAGAAAATAGGAAAATTTATTTTCCTGGGTGGCTGCGAACGGCTACAGGGTGCTTGGTAGTTAGCAATTATGTTTTCTTGAATTGACAAGAAATGGTTAAAAGAAAATAAAATATTAATGTCTAATCATCATTTGGCATATTTCTAAAGGCTTAATCTAAAAAAACACCGTATATATTGCAATATCATTCTAAAATGATTTTTGGTCTCTGACACTTTAATTTAGAAACTTAAATAATATTAGAATTTAATCTAAAATTTATAATAAAATAATACAAACTGGGACCCACTGGACTTCCTTGGGTTAAATTTAACCCAAAAATAGAAGTTAACCAAAAGGCACATTGTACTCTAGCCAATTCCAGTACAACCCACCACCACCACCTGGACCTGCACCATCTCAGCACTCTCCACTTCTTTCACCTTCTCAACAGTGGGTATTGGCCATGAGGTGTCTATTCAAACATAGTTTACTAGATATACTATTGTTGTTTGTCAAAATCTGTTAACCCAGCCACTATGTTAATCTGTCCAAATACAAAATCTAGTAAGATTTACTATTGTTTGTCAAGATTTGTTTCTCAGGGTTTTTGCACCGAGTAGTTTTGCGGGAAACTCAATTCTTATTTACTGACTTTCTAGATTAACCTATGCAGCAGAGGAGTCAATGGATGTTGCAGTAGTGGCTGTGTTGAGAAAGCAATAATTCTTGAAAAGGTCACTTCGAGTCGGAGGTCGTAGTAATTACGACACTGAGAATAGAATGAAAAAACCAGAATAATTGAGTGGAAGCAATTGCTAAGGACATTTTGAGAATAATTACTCCAAATCTTGACCCAACTAAACATAAAACCCATGGATGATAACCACTGATCGATGGAGATGATACTTTGAGAACAACAAAGTGTTAGGTTTTTTTTCTCTAAAACACTGCGGTTTAGTTCTTGGGTTAAGTTAACTAAGGATAGTCAACGAGTCCCACTAATATAATATTTTATTCAAAACCGAGGTCATATTCCAATTTGAGGTGCTAATATATTTAAATTTCAAAACTAGGGTGTCCATAATACAAATGCCAAAAAAGACTGATTTTAAAATAAATTCTAAAGTTTAGGGTAATTTTATAGTTTAATCCTATTTTTAAAGTTTCAAATTATTATTAAGAATTTAACTACCGACTTTTAATTGTTTGATCGAACTATCAGTTTCATCAATCAAATCAATTAAACTACGAGTTGACATTCAGTCGGTTTAGTTAACCATTTTGAAAATTTGTATTGATCAATTGAATATCTATCATTTATTAACTGATTTACACATCTGCGCAATTAGAAGTTCACCGATTTACAGGTAAAGTTTTATTGTTTCCGACTTGATTAATTTACCATGCAAGGGTTGGCGTTTTAACAAAATCGGTAAAATGGAAATTCCGGAATTTTTTACTGAACCATTTAATGTTTACATAGTTTTGTACTAAATAATTTACTCACCGTTAATTGATTTATCGATCATTTTTATCGAATAACTTTGACTCAGATCGATAAACGAGGAATTATGTATCCAAATTTATCAATCCCTAAACTAAACGCCTTCTTAATTAATAAAAAAAATCACAAAATTATATTTTCCTTAGCGGCTGCGACGGTTACAGAGTACTGATAGAGTTTTATTCTTGATCAATTTATTTACTAAATTAATCAATTTATTATACAAGTTTGGCCCTTGAAGAAAATCGGTAAATCGAGCATTCTGAAATTTTTTTTTACTTTATCTTATCTAAATAATTTACCGAATCATTTTCATCGAATAACCTTTATTTGGGTCTGTAAATGGATAATTACCGAAGGCATTCTCCTGGGCGGCTGCAAATGGTTAACGGGTGCTCAGCAGCTAGCAATTAAATTTTCTTGAATTGACAATTAACGATTAAAAGCAAAGAAAATATTAATAATTAGACATATTATTTTAACATTCTAATTATCATCTTGAAGTATGCGAAATTTTAAATATCTCAAATCATTAATAAGATTTCAAATACTAATTTCTAATTGTGTAGCTGAACTGTAAACTATATCAATCAACAGAACTAAATTCTGTCAATTTGATTAACTGCTTAATGAATTTGAGTTGACTGATTGAATACTAATAGTTTACCAATGGATTTATATATTTATCAATTTACTGATAGAGTTTCACTATTTACCGACTAATTTACTGAATTGATCGATTTACTATATAAGAATTAACCTTTGGATAAAATTGCTCATAAATTGAAAATTTTAAATTTTTTTTTACCATTTATCGATTTACTGAATTATTTTTATCGAATAACCGGCTCCGGTAATTATCAAAATTTACCTACTCTGAAACTAAATGCGGCTGAAAATAAAAAAAAAAATTATTTTCCTAGTTGACTGAAAACATAGTTACGTAGTGCTTGGTAACTAGCAATTTAATTTTCTTGAATTGACGATAAACAGTTAGAAGCAAAGAAAATATTAATAACTTGACATATATATTTGTTTTGGAGATATTAACGGAGGACGAATTTATAACTGATGTGCTGGAGATTAATTTGCTAAACCAGAAGTCTTTTTAATTAACCAAAGAAAATCGAAAAATATTTCTTTTTTCTTCTTTTCTTTTGGGTCGTTGCAAAGAGTTGTTGGGTGCTTGGCAACTAGCAATTAAATTTTCTTTGTACATTGTAATATAATATAGAAGATAAAATCATAGCGGCAAAGCACAGGTGAGGGAGTTGTTGGATCCTTTATGTCATGAGTTCGAGCGGCTCAGCGCGAAATCATCACACGCTGGCTCTTGACTTGCCTTCCCAAATGAGTAAAGAATAGTTAGATTACCTAAACTGTTAACCGGATGCGATTCTACACACTTTTGGTTAAAAATTAAAAATAAATAAATAAATAAATGGAAGAGTTATATACTTGGCAGGAAAGGTTAATTTACAATAACTTTATAGCATGCCTCAATAGCCAGCGAGGTTGCCATTTAGCTTCAAGATATGGCCATGCATGCATATTGAGATGAACGTTTTGTAATTAAAACTACTCCGACTGAAAAGACATAAATTTTTTATTATTTTGATATTACGACGCTCTTAATTTTCACTTTGATAAATTAAATATTTTAATTTATAAAATCACACATATTAAACAATTTAACTTTCAAATTTAAAAAGTTAAAATTTAGAAAAATTACTATTCTAACAGTCATGTCAATTATATACCAAATTAATATTTTATATGTAAAACTAAAAATATTATTAAATTTTACAAGTTCAAGTGCATAAATTCAGTCATTAACTTTGCAACTGTAACTTTGTGGCATCCTAAATTAAACACTTTGATTTAGTCGTTCAATCATACTTAACCACTTAATCACGTAATGAGGTAATTAAATATGAACCCACCTGCTCTTAACGGCCTTTTTAATTTTGATTTGTTCACATTTGAGTGATGGTTTCTTCTAGTCTTGGCATTGAGTTTGTTACAAACTTCCAAAGTTTCAAAAATTTTCTTGCTAACATTTATTATGAGTAATGAAAGACAACCAAGATTATTGACTCCCTTTTAATTATGCATAAATCAGCTAAATGGTTTGTTTTGGAATGGCAGATTTCATATTTATTTTAAGGGAGGAAAGATGATACGCTCGTAAATATTTAGCAAATTTGAATTTCAATATTTGTAAAAGCAAGAGTGAGCGAATGACTCATATTCATACTAAATTAATGAAAACAATCTATTTTGCTCAAATAAGGGTATTCATGATCATTATTGGGCAAAATATGAACGCAACGGTTATAATTTTTTAAAATAACTTGTTTTAATTGGTTTGGTGTATGAATGGTCTCACACACCAAGTGTAGAAAGGTCGTGTGAAATCGAATTGAGAAAGAGGGGATAATTAGTTTGAATAAATGGACAAATATAATTAAAGGAAGTTTCTTTTTGTTGAAAAAAACAAACAAGAAAAAAGAAGGTTTATTCTACTTAAAAAAACGGTCTCCAATAAGCACAACTAAGCCAAGTAATTAATTAATCGGAAAAATTACATTAATGTCTTTTTAGTTTGGGAACTCCAACTAATCCATCCTTATCTTTTAGAAAATAGAGTAAAACATCTTTTTTGTTTGCTTCCATAAGACAATAAAGTTATTTCATCTAATTTTGTGTCTTCCGTTAAGTACATTATAAAATGATGAAAATATTACAAAGACTGTATTGTAATTTTTTAAACTATATAAATTGTATTGTAATTTTTAAAATATAATATTTTAGTATCTCTCGTTCGATCTTTGTATTTTTTTGTTGACTTAACGAAAGAAATGAAAAAATTGGATAGAATGACCTAATAGTAAAACGAAAGTAAAATAGAAGAAGAAATTGATATATTTTAAACAAGAGAGGAAACTAATTATATTTCCGTAAATTGCATGAATCATATTTACTGTAATTTCTCTTAATTAACCAGCCCGCAGACTCGGATTTACTCTATAAATACCCCTTACCCTTTCGTTCCTGTCACATCATCATTTCTCTATAAGCTGTATTTCTGCAGCTAAAAATGGTTTACACTCTCTGGTGTTTCCTTTGAGCCAGCCCTGAATCTTCTGTTCTTTCCCATGGGAACGCGCTTGATGCTAGGGTAGGGTTTGTTCTCTCTATACAAAAACACACGTACATGCACGCACGCACCAACTACAAAATAATTAATACTCTGTAATTGTTTTGCAGGCCCAGATTCTGTTCTACAAGTACGCATTAAATGAAGCAATAGAGATTGATCTAAGAAGTAGAGTGAATCTAGGAGGAGGTATGTTTCACCTGAGCCACATGTGGCTTGACCTGACCGGACGGTACTGCTGCTACAGTGATGACCATCAGCATCCTCTCTTAACTGAAAGAGGCAATACGAGCAAGACCCTCCTTTCATGATAAAAGCTCATTGTTGTGGCCCTCTGGTCTACTTGCTTCTGCCTGAGATGGTCCACCGCTGCCCTGTCCGTGATTGTCATATTCTTTATCTCGGTTAAATTATCAAACTCATTACCATGTACTAATAAGTTTAGCTTTGGCGGAAGTATAAGAATAAATTCCATTCAATAATATTAGAGTTGTTCCCAAGTAGAATTACACGTTGAAATTTCAAGTGAAATTTAATTAATAGAAGGAAATTAAAAAAAAAAAAAGTTGAATTGACTGGACTGGGTCTATAAATCTACTTATGACCTACAAACAAAGAGGGTCTAAACGAGTAAAATTCATAAAAAAAAAAAAAAAAAAGTATTTTTATTAGGCAGCCGAAAGCCGTTATAGGGCACCTGTCGGCTAGCAATTAAATTTCCTTAATTAAGTCAACAATTAACTGTTAACATTTTATGATTACATGCATTTTATTTTTAGTATAATATTAATATTTACGTTATTGTAAGCTGATTTTGTCTTTTTTTCATAAAAGGTATTCAAATGTAACATAATGAAAATCTAACGTTTTTTAGTAAATATTTAAAACAGAAATGCATTTGATTATATTATATTTCGTTATAACTCACCGAATAAATTCTTAAGAGCCCGTTTAGAATAAATAAATTTTATAAAATTTTGTAGAATTTATTTGATAATTTAAAATTTTATATTTGAAATGAAAAAATATGAATTTATATTCTATAAATTGAATTCTATGTAATTGAGTTAATTTAGTTCAAACCTACTAAAGTTGTTAAAATTTATAAATGAATTTCGCATATTAACCCACTAAAATTTATATTAATTAAACTGCTCATCACCTCAAATATTATTGATTAAATTGCCCCCATTTATTTTTTTTAGTATTTTTTTTAAAGAGTACGAAGTTGTTATTATATATTACTATGCACTACAAAAAATTCGGCAATTACCGACGAATTTTACTGACGGATTTAAATTCCATTGGCAATTGAGAGTGTCAAATATTCATGCTAATTTTTTATTTTTACCGACAGATTAACAACCGATTACCGACGGATTTTAAATTCTGTAGGAAAAAAAAATCAATATGTTCCCGCCTATTTTTAATATTTTACCGATGGATTTTAAAATTTAGCGACGAAAATTCCGTGACTAAATTTTAAATTTTTTGGCTCCATAAATAGGCGGCAAAGTAAATAAATTACCGATGAAAATTTTCAATTTAGTGACGTAATTTCCATCGGTAATTTCCGAATTTACAATCTAAATGTGCATCTTTTTCTCCCTCCTTCATTTTTTCCTATCATTTTATTTCTACTTCTTCTTTGTCCTTTTTCTTCTTTGTTTTTCTTCCTTTCTTCATTTTATTCTTGATGTTCACTTCTCTTTTTTTCCTTTTTCCTTCATGTTCTTATTTTTTTCTTCCCTTCTTCTTTCCCTCCATTCTTTTATTTTTTTTTTCCTCTTCTTCTTTTTTAGTTCTAATTTTCCCTTATTCTTGTTTTCTTTCTTCTCCTTCACCTTCTTTTCTTTTTCCTTCATGTTCATTTTTCTTCTTCTCCTCTATTTTTATTTTTCTACTTCTATTTCATCTTCTTTTTTCTTCATGTCCCTTTTTCTTCTCCTCTTCTTTATTGTTTTTTTTCTTTTTTTCTTCATATTTTTCTCTTCATTTTTGTGTTTATAATTAATTTTCTTTAACTAGCTTAGTCATTAATCAAATTTAGTTGGTGTAAATATTAAGACATAATTAATTTAATTGATTTGATTATTAATTTCTAAACATTAAAAAATTAAAAAAATAATATAATTTAAAATTTTTATTTTCAAAATATTTTTAAAAATACCAACGGATTAGCGGCCAATTACCAACGAAAATTGCCGACGGAATACCCACCAAATTACAAATATATCCTACCACTAGATTACCGACGGAATTCATAAATTTATTGACGGAATTTCCATTGATAATTACCGACAGAATAAATATTTGGTCGGTAATATTTAACTGACAAGGGTTTTAGCGACGAATATTTTTCGTCGGTGTTTCGTCGGCAAACATAATTTTCAACAGATTTTTATATTTTAGCGACGGAAAATTTCATCGGTAATAACCGAAATTTTTGTAGTGATGATTATATATTGAATCCAAATGAATTTTTTAATTTCGATTATATTTTAATATATTAATAAAAATAAAATTTAAACATTTACAAGGAATTAAAATTTAAAATTTAATTAATTCATTATGGTGGAATATGAGTAATTTATTTATATTAGTATTTTTGTTAAATTATTATGTCAAGGTTATTTTAGAAAATAAATACAAATGAATTTTCATTTAAAAATTATTTTAGATATAATTTCATGAAATTCAATTGAATTTCTTATTTTAAATTGCAGCATATCAAATATTACAAATTTATTTATAAATGAATTTCACTTAGAGATTCTTTACTAATGAGTTTTACAATTATAATTTATTTTTTTCAAAATGGTATTTAAATATTATAAAATAATGTGTTGAGATTACATAGTAGCAATTTCCATTCTTGAGACTTCATTTTTCATGCAAATATGTTTGTATCATTAAAAGAATAAATTGATAAATTGAGAGTTGAAATTCCTTAAGATGATACCCTCCGTCCCTAAATAGAGTAAGTTGGGTAATTAAAAAAGTAATTAATTCTTTTAAATTATAATTAAATTTTCAATAATTTAATTAAATTATCCTTTGAAATATTTTAAAAATAATTATTATAATTAATAGACGTAAGGGTAAAATAGAAAAAATAACATTAATCACTCCTTCATATTCTCAATATGATTATGCATAAAATTAAAGAACTACACTAAAAGGACTTTATATTTATGGACAAAGAGAATAATAAATATAATTCAGTTATTTCAACTCCATTTTCTAGTTATTTCAGTTTAATTTTCTTTTGGGTGTTAAAATTTAAATGTAGGTATAAATTTTTTATTTATTTAGATTTGGTCTGATTTTTAAACCGACCCAAATAAAAATACTAAACTACGTCGTTTTATTTATAAATACAGTATGCTTGGAATAAACATGTTCACTTTTCTTTTTTTACATATGTGCCGCATATCATAATTTTCTTATTGACCCAACTTGCCCAAAAGTGGGGACTCAAATAGAGGAAAAGTGGACTCAGGCTTCCCTTCGAGTAATTTAGTGGTTTTAAAATTTTGAACACCAATTAATCATAAATATTCAATTTTTAAATACGCACATTTTTTTAAAATAATTTGTATTATCTGGTCAGATTATTTATGACTTCAAATGATGTTAATAAAAAATTAAGCAAAAAAAGAAAAAGAAGAAATAAAATTTCATTATTCTACAAATAATTATTACACCATCTAAATGATTGTACTCTTATTCTACCAAAAAGATTAAATTTATTTTATTTCATATATGAAAAAAAAAAAATCTGAAAACGAATAGCTGATGATTACACAGCAAAGGGAGGCTGCTGCACTGCAATTCCTGTGGCAACAAACTGTGAGAGACTCTCATTTAAATGCTTGCAAGCTTTCTCATAATTAACAAAACCCATAAACCAGAAATCATGTCCATCAACTGTAACAATCTGTAAATATTTCTCTGGTGGATTCTCCTTCATCACGACAGGATTGACTGTGGCAGTCTTGTTCAAAGGTATCATAATCTTGTAGTAGCTCCAGGTCTCCTGGCCAGAGGGTGCAGTGAAAGATAAGGGACGATCGCTGCAGAAAGCTGCGTGAAAATCAGACAGATAAATAGTTCCAGCTACTGGTCCTGTTGATGTTGATAAATAGCAAGCAAAAGTCTTCTTTAGCTTCTCATTTGGGTAGGTTGCGAATGTTTGTTTGTACAGAGATTCAAATCCACCTCCCGATATTGCTTTTGCTGTTAAATTCATTTTTCCCCATGCAGCTTCTGACACAGATGGGCTAGTCCTCACTATTTTATTAAGCATAAAAGTAATGGTGTTAGATACATACATAAATATATATGTGCTTGTGGACTCCAAAGAAATTTAATTTTACTTCTTATAATTAGTAAAATTATTTTTTGGTCCTCCTAATTATTTGGGCTCTAACTATTTGGGCCCGACTGGTTATTCTATCTACGAGGCCCAAGGTAGATAAGTAATTCCATTTTATCCAGTAGTTTCCGTCTACCTCCATTTTAATGGTCAAATCTAATTTATTTTCCAAAATCTAGACCAAGACAAATAAAAATAAAAATTAAGTAATAAGGGTTGGGAATAAGGAACTTCGTATTAAAACCCAGAACTATTCAATCTTATTGAATTAAAAACATAAGATGGAGAAAAATATACATACGGTTATGCCAAATATTATGAGCCGTGATCTCAGCCTTCTTGCTCCAAGAATTAAACTTGTGTAAAATAGATTCCATCGGACTACTGCTTGGTTTATCAACCGGACTATACCGAAGATAAGGATGTTGATGGTGGTATTGAGCGGCTGCAGCTTCATCTCCACCACCCCATAAGGCTGCTTTCTTGTTATCTGGGTGACATGTCGGAACTGCAGGCGTCCCCATCACATGAGTCCCCCAGTATTTCTGATCATTACTGGGCGGTTTCTGATCATTGCTCGGCGGCGGCTGAGACGACGATGATGCAGGTTGATGATTTTCTGCTGCTTCTGGTATTGTTTGGTGAAACGGGTTTATGTCTTCTGGGGTGTTAGAGGAGATTGATGGGTAAAGAGGCTGTGAAGGTTGGTTTGTGTTGTTATTCATTTTGGGCAATGAAATTTGGTTGCAGGATTTGCAAGAAACCGCAAGTTATATATTGTGGTTAAAGCGCGTAGAACTTGAGTAAGAATTTTCTTCTCTGATATTGGAGCAGGTGAGGTGGATTTCTTCTTTGTTAATTAATGATTCCTTCTTTCTGCTGAAACCGAACCGCTGACCGTCATTAATGATAAATTACAAATTTTGGAGTAAGCAACACAAGTACAACAACTGCCGATCGGTTCCTTAGCCGCGTCTGCATCTGCATTATGGGTGGGTCATGGATGGGCCATGGGTGTTCGAAGCCTTAATAATATTAAAACACATGTTATTTCAAATTATTAATTAAACTAAATTCATAGTCAAATCACACAAATAAGTTTGTAATTTATATCCTAATCTCTTAAAATTTTAATATTATCATTTTTTATTTAAATAAATAAATTAATTAATTAATCAAAATAAAATTCATCATTAACTTGTATGGTATTTAAATAATTTTTATATAAAATTCAATTCAATCTTTTGAGTATAATTAGTTTTTTGTGCATAAATTTATGCAAAACCTATCTCAAATAAGTGATTTTCATTTAACAAAGGAAAAATTTTTAATTACCTTTACGGTCTGAGCGATTTTTCCTTTAAAATTAACTTTTAAAAAAAATCGCCTGATGTGGCAAAGTGTAATTGGATACAGTCTAGCCGTGTAACATATCCATAGATTGCAAATTATATCTGCCGGAGTGTGAAGTTAACACGAGAAAGTTCCAAACAACTTAACCTGGACCATAGAACCGTTATACATTCTACATCCAACGGCTACAAGTAAGAGTCCATCTATCTTGTAATGAGTCTGCTAGCACACTAGCAAATTCCAAGGAAACTGCGAAAACCAGTGGTGATTTGAATACATTCGTCCTCCATTACCAAACTCGATCGCGAAGATTGTCAAAATGAGTTACCAGAAGATTTCCCATGAACACTACCCTCCACCAGGTAATTAAAGGTTCTAACTCTCTATTTTTTTTCGTTTTTTCTTTTAGAATCTGATTGCGAATTTGTTGAATTCTGATTAGGGTATTCGCCGCCCTATCCACCACCGGGATATCCTCCATCAGCTCCGCCGCCTCCGCCTCCGCCTCCGCCTTATGAAGGTTATCCACCACCACAGCCACCGTCTGGATATCCTGGATATCCACCACCACCGCCACCAGGGCCGCGACAGCCATACGAAGGTTATCAAGGCTATTTCGCTGAAGGATATCCACCACCTCCACCGCAGCCCGGCCAGCCGCAGTATCAGCATTATCACTATGAGCATCACCATTATCAAGATAATGATGGCTGTGGCTCATTTTTGAGAGGATGGTAGAGTTTCGTTTCTATCTATTTTGGCTTTTTATCTTTTTTACTCTTATTTGAAGCTTATGATGCCATGATCTGAAAATTATCCTTTGATATTAGTGGATTCTTATGAAAATGGACCTTTTTTTTTTGGCTTGCAATTTATATATTCATTTTCAGCTGTATAACGTTCTGTTGATCACGAGCGAAAAAATAAGAATAAAAAGTAAGAAGTACAGAATTGCATTTTTGCTGCACACCACATGTTTTTTTTCTTTAAAAAAAAAATTGCAAATCATAAGGTTTGGCTAGGTAATTGGGTGCATGTTCTCCACACTTTTTCTTTAACTTCTAAGTTGCTTGGTTTACAACAGAAAACTGTAACTGAGGGGATGAATACACACTCTCCCTCACATTTACACACTAAAACAAGTAAAATGGACTACGAAAATAAATGAAGTGGATTGAAATAGTCATGAATCAATTAATCAATTGCTGGGTTGGAGAAATGTTTTTTTAATAGCACTTGAATAGTTAGGGCTTGCTAAGCATAGACCTGAGGATGCATCATGATAGAATGTTGATCATTTCCAAGTTATGAGAATTAAGGAGACTATGTAGCACTACGATGACTGAGGATGAAGGAATTGCAACGTAACATCTTAAATGTAGCCCCTCAAATTGAATAGAATGGAGTGAAGGGATCCATATCAAACACTCAAACTAGATTAGAATTGAAGCTTAGCTGAGTTGAGTGGCATGGTTTGAGTGGCTGGAGTCTTTCGAGCATTATGCAGAATATTTAACATTGTTAGTAAGCATTGTTAAATTTTGAAAATAATTGGAAGAATAGTAAGAGTCGCAGGTCAATCCTATTTGGGTTATTTTCCTTTTGTTAATAGCTTATTTACTATCATCCAAAAGAATCAAGCGTAACAGTTTTCAGATCACATAACGTTTAAACATAGCATCTAAAACTATTTTTTTGCCTTTAGTAATGAACACAGCTTAGCAATGATCTGTCTTAGGCTTTTGTTTCTCATTTTTTATATTCCTTTTACTGCAAAATATGTTTTAAGACTAGGTCTGCACCTGTGCACCTAGTTGAATGCATCTTCTTGCTTGGTTGCTTAGAAGTGCATGTGACTTGGTCATGTGTCATGCACTGAAGTGACTTTAAGAACATGGATGAGGATATTACATTCTTTTTTATCTTCATCCTCCACTGCAATATCTCCATTTTCAATGTATGAATATCTGTGTTGTCATTAAAGGTTTCCAATTGCTAGCAAATGAAATGTGCAGTTAACTTGTAATAGTCTCTGGATTTGGTCCATGCATGTGATTAGACAATTAGGTTTGCAGTAAATAGCTCTTTAAGGCGGGTACACTGAACTCAGCTAGGTTAGTTTCGTCTTTCCCATTATGTAAACATATTTATTTGTCTGCGTGCGTGACTGAGCATGTCAACACAAGGACAAGCTTGCAGAGATAATTTTCAGAAAGCTGCTTTAATCTGGTAGTTTTCATAACCAAATGCTTACTCTTATGATATCAAATAATACCAACTAAAAGCTGGCAAGCTTCAGCTACGGATGCTAAGCTTAATGGTGTATTTGTAAGTTGCAACTTACCTTTATAATTCATAATCAGAAACAGTTACCAAACAGTCATATTACAAGTAATAGTTTTTAGTAGATCTGCCCTATTCTTATGAAGGTCCTGGAAACAAAAAAGTGCACCATAAGTTTTTGTTTATCTAACCAAGAAGGGGGAGGGCGTGGGATTGGATGGTGATCGAGCAAAAGATGTGGATAGATCTGTATAACTCATGTATTATTAAATATGTAACTTGGTTCAACTGCTTATTATATGAACTGCACTTGATCGATTCAAGATTCAAGGCTCGAAAACTCAATAAACTAGCTAAAGGATCAGTTTGGGTGGTAGCTTAGATCTCATAAATTCTGTGTTTCTGGTGTGAAACTCGTGCGAAATCAACACGAAATATTTGATATTTTAGTTGTCAATGTGTTCTCTTCCTTGGAAGTTCATAAATTTCATGTTCCTTGTATTCATGCATGTTTGTTTTTATGATCTTGGCAGTCAGCTATCTATAAATTATATGTTTAATGTGGTAACCATCTAATTTGCATATTTAGTTAGTGGATACTCTGTTGTATGATTAATTGTATTTTGTGGGGGAGTTTTTCAAGCATCCTTAAGGCTGTGAACACTCAATACTCTTCCAGGCTCTTTGTTGTTGGTGATGGGCATTTATGATCTCCTGAAGTCTCTTATTTCATGCATCGAGGTTAACTACAGTAATATTTGCATATTCATGGGATCTGCATCTAGAATTTGATTGCACATTAAATTTTGTGCTCTAACTTGTTTAAAATGCCTAGTGGGCACTTACACTAAGAGAAAAAAGGTGCTCTCTCTTTTTTGATACATTGGAATATTGATTGAGCTACAAAGCAGGGAGAAAATCCTCTCCTTCCCAATAAATCTCTACACTATTCTACATAGGATTTGAACTTAAAACCCTTTAATGGCGATTCTGATCCTTCACTCCTGGGCGATCCCCTCAGGAACGGAAGATCAAGTTGCTTGAATGCATAGATAGATTTGCTACTATTTTTTCCATCTAACCGTTGTTTCTGTTGTTGTCTATTTTGCATTTGCAGTTTGGCTGCACTTTGTTGCTGTTGTGTGCTGGAGGAATGCTGCTTCTAAAATTTAAATTTGTCAGATGAGTTTCACATGATATCTGTGTGCGGTCTGGTAATTCTCGCTCATTTCTCATTGTCTGGTTGTCAGAGTTCTATAGCTGTGTCATGTATGCTTGCTGTGCAAAACTTCTTTTACTAGTTTCTCGAACTTGTACACAATATAAATATGCTGCACTATTATTTATTTATTTTATATGTAACTTCAACTTATTTCCCAATAAAACGTATCCTTTGCTAAGCTTGTTTATATTTGATTTCTGAGTGTGTTAGGTTACTGTTTTAGATGCTATAAGAAAAGTCAGTCAAGGGGATGCTATTTTATGACTATAAAATATGGAAATTTACCTTAAAAATAAATTTTAGCGGTCAAATTACTATTTTCAATATATTATTTTTCTCAATAATAGCAAAAACCAGAGACTGGTTACAGTTTCATTGGCTTCATCTGGTATTTAAGTTACAAATGAAGGCCCCTTTGCTTGTATGCGAAAATAGAGATGCCAAACAAGAACAGCCTAAACTCAGAATCATGCATGGTTGCAATCTTATTGTTCACCGTGCGTTGGAAATCACAAAATTGCTCAATTTAAATACTGATTTTTATCTGAGCTTAAGTAGAGTAGACTGTAGAGGTTAAAATTCAAACCCTTGTATAGTTCACGAGATTAATTGAAAAATAGAAAAAGAAAAATCTAAAGCTATTATTGGGTTGTTAATATTCAAAAAATTATGAAATTTTTTTAAAATGTATAGATTTAAAACAAACCATAAATTGCAGAATTTGTTATAATATTCAAGTCTGTTCAACTTTTTTAGCTATAACCAGTTTTTTCAACTGGTGTTATTGGGCATTTGTATTTAATTGGAAACCTAGTAATTCAATCTTAATATTTATTAAAAAAAATAGATGTGAAGCTATATGTAATTGATACTCTTTTTTTTGTTCTTTTTTCCTTTTTTCTTCTCTTTTTTTTTTTTTTTTTACTACATTAGCGTCCAAACCAAGTTTCAACTCACAGCAAGATTCTTCTTACTCATGTTTGGTTGAATAGTCAAACTGCATGATGCTCCCTAGAATGTAAATTTGAACCACCGAAAAAATTGCTGATTACATGAAATATTTACAAGTATTTATTAATTAAATATTACTAAAATATGAAAAAAGTCAAAGTGAAAATTCGGCACCACCCAAATGTCAAATACTTGTAAAAAGACGTCAAATAGAAATCCAGAACAAACAAAAAACACTGATTACCACTCAATAGCGAAAAGGCACCACACCACAGAAATCAGTAGGCATCTCAATTTGACGGACGAGAAGGGCATTTTTGGAATATTAAAAAGTCAATAAAAGCCCTTACCTAGCTTAAATGCCTTTTTATTTGGCAAAATCTAGCCTGCGAGAAGGTATTCTAACAATGCATTGATGGTTGAGAAGCCCCTGTAGTACCTTAGGAACTAAAGTCTTTTATTACTATCCAGCCCCCAAGTACATGTACACAAAAGACATCCTCCTCTGAACCCTGCCTGAGCAGCAGATATCACCATTTTTGGAACTGGCCAATACCAATACAGTTCTATTTATAATACTAACAAAGATTACAAATAGCAAATCTCTGATCAATTAAATAACAGCACCATAACTCTAGTAGAATACCAACAGGCTAAAAACCCATAAAATCAGCTGCCCTAAACAAAGTACTTCTACTTGATAACAAAGAAAAATAATACTCAGCAGCGCCACAAAAGATGCATTCTACAAAGTCCATACAAACTCTGGTGCATCTCTCCGCTGCCCTACCAATGTCCGATACAAGTACATCCTGTCTACTTTCTGGCTATCATCAACACTAAATTCTGTCTTCTCATTCTCGTTCATGATCTCTACATTGAGCCGTGGCATCTTCTTCGCAAGGGTCTTGCAGCCTCCAAGAGTCACTTCACAGGACGACATCCAAAGGGATCGCATTGTTTCATACTTTCCCACGTCCATTAGAAGTGCCTCATTACCAAAAGGGCTATCTCGTATCTCTAACTTGCGAAGTTTTTTGCAACCATTTAATACGTACTGCATTCCCTTATCACTGTCTCCAGCGAACGCAATTGAAAGCATTTCTAGCTGCTCAGCATACATCCCAATATAAAGGAAAACTTGGTCAGTCAGGAGACCAGAAAGTGACAACCGTCTGAGACCCTTACAAGAATGAACAATTGCCCCAAAACCTTCATCCAATGGCTGCATGGTCACAGCGTCTGGTTTTGTGGGATCGAGGATGCACAACCTGAAGCGAGTGAAGTTGGGGCAGTTCTTGGCTACTGTAATAAGAGCTGCATTGGTCATCTGCTGACAGAAGTATAAAATTGAATGAAGCTTGGGACAACCACTGGAAATGGCAACCAGACCTTCTTCAGTCACTGCTGCATTTCCAACATATGGATCAGAAGGGAAAACCCTCAATTCCTGCAAGTCCTTACAAGTGGATGCCACAACTTCTAGCCCTTTATCAGCGATGCAGTCAAGTATCTGTAGACATTGGAAAAAATGTTTAGTTAAATCTCTCGGAATAAATTAGCAGAACTTCAAATAGCCAAAAAATTTAATAGGCCATACCCAAAGGCGCTGAAGTTTCCTACAGTGGCGAATTAGCTTTGTAAGCTCACTACCTTGAATTCCTGGAGCATAACTCAGGTTCAATGAGGTCAGGTTCGGGCAAATCAAGTGAAAAGCTGGTAGGCAGTGGGGAGCAACTTCCAAAAACCCAGACAAACTCCTGACTGACTCACACTTTTGAATAGCAGTCACTAACTTATTATAGGTCTCAGAATCTGGATCATGTACATAAGATCCTACACCCAAATCCACTAACTGAGGTGATTGCATCAATATTTTTTGAAGTGTATCAAGTGGTACTGCACGGTTTAACCTCAAGCTCCTGAGATTTGGAGATCTTGCTACAAGTCTCTCAAGAACTCCTAAATTAATATCTCCTTTAAGGCAAGCAAAGTTAAGTGATACGAGAGATGTACAGCTATCAGGGAAACAACTAAGCCAATGGCCTCTATGATCCTCAACTTCATCTTCTTGCAGGTCCAGCTCCCTAAGATTCCTGGGAAAGGATTGAGAACAGGAAGAGAAAGAATCAGCAATAACATAGTTAATATCTCCACCAGAACTATGAACACCCACCATTCTTATTAACCACCAACAACATATTTTCCTATTAAAGTCAACTTACCAAGTGATAATTGCTTTAACATCAGCATGTGTGCCTTTCAGAGGATCTAATAAGCATTAAATGGATAACTATTTCAACATGCAGGCAAGGAATCACTTTATAAAGGAATTAATTATACAGACCATTACTGAGCACCACTAACCAACAAAAGCAAATAAAATAAAATAAAACAAAAATAAAGTCTTGTCTTGGAAAAATTCAGGACGCCAGTGCACCCATGAAGAAGAAATATTTATCTGTTAATAAAGACAAAATGAAGTAATCGATTGTATAAATTGCAAGCAACGTACACACTATAGATAGAGAAGCCCAACTAGAAAGCAGACAAAAACTCAGGAACTCAGGATTCAGCACATAATTAGCAACAAAGGAATCAAGGATAAGATCAGATGGATTTCTAGTTCATAAACGATAAGATTATCAAATCACCCAAACGGTGTGTTATGTGTACGAACCATTGAGTTAGATCTCTGAAGAAAGACTACACCTTCCTAAAATTACACTTGAGGTCTCCATTTGTATATGACAGTTATTTAACTGCTAAACCTTTAAAAGTTACTAGATTATTGCACATAATGACATCAAAGAAACAAACAAAACCCAGATTGCAAATATAAACCCCCAAAAGTACCTAGTTGTCCTAACAAAAAGTATTTTAACCAAAATAGCAAACGAGACATCTTACACTTCTCTTCTACTTAGCAATTCAGAGTTAGACAATCATTAAAACTGTGCTAAAAGGGCAACCTAAAGAGAGAGAGTCAAGGTAACAACGCTTAAGCAACCCAAATAACCAAAAAAACCATATAAATTACAAGAGGAAAAAAATTTAAGAAAAAAAAAGCAAAAAAATTGTTAATTGACAGAGAGCCCGATCATCAAAACAAAGAACTAAAAGACACATTTTTTTCTTACCTACAATTAGCAGCTACAGCAGCAAGGCCATCAGTAGTAAACCCTTCACAACTAACAAGAACCAGAGACTTAAAATTCACAAAAGACCTTGATACTAGGTCCAAGCTGTCATCGGATACAACCATTCTCTTAAGCCGGAGCTCCTCCAGCCCTACCCGGTTGCGAACAAAAGCTTCGATCCACGGGTAAACAAAGCCTCCCCAATCATGTGGGACCAGATTGAAATCAGCAAAATGAGGCTTTCCCTTCAACGTAATAGACTTCAGACCTGGGAATCTCTCAATCACTCTTTCCGGACTGATCGCGTAACAATTTCCTATGAAAACCTTCTCTCTGCTATAGCTTTCGATCCTGTACCATGATTTACATACTTGAGACACTGAGTTTCGGTCTCTATGCGACGTCACAAAATCGAACACATGCTCTAGTACCTCATCTGGGAAATAATTCATTTTCTTTTCCACGCACTACCAACTAAATGGGAAATACACATTCAATCTAAAAAATAAAAAGGGAGAATCTTTTATATTGAAATAAACAAACCCAGATCTGAAGCTGTAAAATTATAGCTAGATCTTGAATAAAAAGTACAATAATGGAAGGAGCAGATCTGGAAACGAAAAAACAGCTAATGGGTACTATTAGAATGAGAGGAGATAGAAAGAAGTCGAATTTTCCCGAGAAAGTGAAAGAAAATGCTTTCTTGTTGGGTTATGAGTGATCATATTTGAATCAAAAGGTGATGATTACAGAAATTGAAAAAAAAAAAACAGATCAAAGAACAGAGATCTATTAATATGAGACTTCCCTAAATGGAAATTGTTCACTAAATCAAAATCCAACAGCAATAATACCCAATAATAGAAAAATGAAGCTGCAGAACCAGAGAGAGATCATAAACACACTCCTCCCATCTCTCCTCTCTCTCTCTCTCTCTCTCTCTCCCTCTTCCTCTTCCCCTCTCTCAGAAAAACAGACGCACTTGTGCTTTGAGTTAAACTCAGAGAAGCAGCTTAGCTAACCATGGTAAAGTTGTTTTGACTAAAGCTCTTAACCGTGGTTATTTTGGGGTTTTAGATCTAACGGTTAATACTATTTGATGAAAAAGTTAAGACAATCTTGACCGTTGAATGGCGTGACATGCATGTGTCCTTATCTCTGGTTTCGAAGTGAGTCTTTCTCTCACTGCTAAAGTCTTGTTAAAAAGACCAGTAATGGGACTGTCAGTGAAATGGGGATTGACTTTTCAAAAATTGACGAAAATGCCATTCCAAAGATAAGGTTGTCGTTTCTGTACGCTCGAGAGTGTACTATACTCGCTTTCTCTAACGTAGACACCACCATGTGGGGGTCATTGAAACGCCCTAGTTTACTAGGATAGGATAAAAAGCAGCGAGCATTACATTTTCCTACTCTCGAGAGTGGGTTTTACATTCTTGAAATAAAACCCTTCTTTGTGTTAGCTTAATTTTTTTTTGTGAAAGAAAAAAATTGGAAATCTTGGAAAATCACATTCTTTGTGGAATGTGGACAACTGAAAAAATTGAGTTTTGGAATGATTAAAAAATTTAGGAAAATGAAAAATAATTAATTGGTTTAAATGTGCTCTTAAGGCTAATCTTTTTGTTGGTTTTAATGATGCAATAATTAGTAGTACTACTCCATACTAATTATAGCCATTAAAATTTTATTGTCTTTATTTTATAATATTTATCATATTTATAAAAAATAATTTTTTTCAAAATATTTATCATATTTGTGATTTCAACGAATAATATTTTCTTATATTTTTCGTTTACATATCTAATAATTATTATTTTAATTTAATAATTTTTTTAGATAATTAATATTAAATTAATGGTAATATCGTCAATTTATTCAATAATTTATTATAATTTAGATAAATTTAATTATTTTTCTTTAAAGACATGAAATTTCAAACGTGACAATATATAAGAGAATTGTACTTAATAATTACTACTAGTTTACAACATTACATTTGTCTCTAAATATAGAAATTGTCCAACTTTAATATGGATTTTGTGTTGTAATCTCCTAAAATTAGAAATAAAATGTGACAAACATATGGTTCATTTTGTATAAATCATAATTTATACTAATTATATATAAATGGTATTAAACCTATGTTTAGATTTTTGGCCCATTTATATACGTTATATTTTTTTTTTAATTATACAAATGTGCAGTGAAATAATGGTTTATAATTTGAGAAAATTAATAGTGTAAATCCCCCATATTTTCAGCTGTTTTACATAGTTAAAAGAATTGAATATTTTCGATCACAAAGCTATTTTTTTATTATGTGATATATAATTTTATTCCGGCTTATTTGACTACTAACAATTAAATAATTTTAAAAAAAATTAAATAATAATTTGAGAAATTTATGAATTACTATTTTTATTTAATAATGTTTGTCATGTTTGGAATTTCATTCTCTTAAAAGAACTGTTATATTTGTCTAAATTATAATAAATTATTCAATAAATTGATTATATTACGGTTAATTTAATATTAATTTTTTAAAAAAATTATTAAATTAAAATAATAATTATTGATTATATGAAAATAGTAAATATAAAAAAATAATTTATTATCTTTTAAAATTATAAATGTGATAAATATTTTTAAATAAAATATTTTTTTAAAAGTGATAAAGAGTGTTATAGAACCGCAGTGGAATTGTTGGAATTGTTTAATGAAGGCAACAAATCTCATAACAGGCGAGTCAGTGGTGAGTGAGACTGTTGTTCGAAAGACCAACAAACAACACTGCTCCGGCTTGGCTCCACCGATGGTCTCTTTTGCCCTCTGGCCCTCCGCTTTATAGAATTTTTTAAGCCAATGGCCCTCTGGCTATTTGATAATATTATTACTTCTTCTTTGATGAACATGAAACATTTCAAAATTTATTGCTTATTATTATTGTTTTTTTTAAACGATTAATATTTAAATTCTATTACCATGAACCGTCTAATTTGACTCAAAATTTAGTAACAGTTAAGACTCTTCACCTCTATGCAGATGTGTTTAGTGAGAATCGAATCCGAGAGCTCTTTGCACATGTCAATTAAGCCACGAATCCTAAATTATTATTAAATTGTAATATAAGTAATACTAAAAAATAATAATATAAGTAACTTAGGGCTCATTTGTCATCATTTTTTCACTTTTACTTTTTGTTTATCGAAAATAAAAAATGATTTTCTACTTTTATTTTTATTTTGTTATAGTATTTACAAGAGCTGACAACACTGGCACGTGAAAAGAGTTTTAATTACGACTAAATTTCAAACTAAAGTTTTTATGAAAAAATTTAAATTACGGATTCTTCAAACCTAATCAGATTGAATTCTAATTAATCAAGATTAATAATTTAATCCAATGAATGTGTTCTTCCCAATCATTTTTCACTTTGACTAACAAAAATCTCTCTTTTTATCAAATGGCTTTGGCTTTGTGGGCTTAAAGCTGCCTCTCGAGTCAAACTGTCAAAAGGGTGTGAACAACAAAAATAAAAACTTTAAGATTGCTTCTCTCTCTCTTGGTGGAAATGATAAGTAGGAATAGGTCTCCTTTGAATTGAAAAAACAAAGCTCTGGTTCAAAATATTTGCTTCTAGAGTACATAACTTGTTATCATTACAAAATAATTTCACTTATTCTCAAACATTTTCTACTTTATGGAACCAAATTATCAAGCCAATTTCAATGGTTGTGATTTGCTCAGAATATAAACAAACAACCCAACACTTGTAATGTGTGTTTTGATAATTGAATTGCTTCGCTCTATCCTTATCTCTAAATGTGACTTTATAATCAAAAGGGGTGGAGTGTGTGTTTGTCTATTTCTTTCTTACCCTAACATTGTAGCCTTTGTACATATATAGAATATAGAGGGATGTCTTTGCTTTCTTAACTATATTCCTTCTTTACTCTTAAATTTCCTTTTCTCTTAATTTTGTTTTTATTAGAAAAATGAATTAATTTTATTAAAAGTGAACCGGAAAAAACCCAGTTCGTGTTACCTCCACACCTAAATTTTGACGAAGTAAAAATAAAAAAATCGGAAACCTCTCTTTGAATTTTCAAAAAAATTTTCGAGAGAAATGTTTCTAATTTATTTAACCATCTTTAAATATTTCTTAATTAAAAACAAAAATATTATTTCCCAATATATATAAATTCTTAATCATTAGCATTGAGCAGTAATTTGTTTTATTTTTCTGTTTTGGCCTATTAAAATTTTTGTAAATTTGATATAAGTCCCATATTTTTTTTTTCCTTTAATGTAATACCAAAAGGATGCCAACATATATAGCATGGGCCATGAAGTTCCCTCGTTGAGGAACTTCTAAAAAGTGAATCCTAGTTTAGTTTTGTCCAACAAAATAGTGGTCTAACTACCAAAACCTACCCAGCACCTGCATTATAAACATCAATACTTAGTTATTAGTAAGTAGTTTTATTATCAAGTTCATCATTAGCAAATTGAATACGCTAAAAAAATATGAAAAAAAATATTACCACTCGGAGTCGGAGTCGGACAGAAATTATATTTTTATAAAACATTATCTTAATCTCTAAAATTTAGTTTAAAAGTTGTATTACCGATATTATAAAAAAATACGGCAAAAATCACTTAAAAATTTGTTAACCAACACGGACTATTTGTTTCTTATCCAAACAAGTCGTAAGGGATTCTCTATTTCTTTGTTGACCAACCGTATGTAAAATTTATTTTGTCATTTAGTTTGCTATTCATTTGATAAATCAATTATGTTAAACAAGGCAGCGTCACACTTGTTGGCCTATTTTACTTTTTTTTTTCATATCATTGTCATCACATGTGCTGCCAAGGTCAATTTTTGCCACCCATATGCTCCAACATTTTCTTGTTCATTGAAAATGTTTTTTCTTTTTCATTTTGCATTTTCTTTCCTTCTTTCTTACTTTTCTTTTTTATTTTTAGTGATAAGATTATATCACGGTCCATCCTTATGTGTTTCCTTAAAGAAGATTATTTATAAATAAAAATGAAATATTATACCAATCGAGTGCAGTTTCATCGATCGTCTCGCATAATTTTGAATTCGAATCTTCTCGATCACTAATATTTTCACCAATTTGGCGGTGGGAGTCCAACGTTTATTATATTTGTACATTTATGGAAATAATTGAAATAAAGCATGAGTGGAGAATTAGTTGCAATAATTGAACTATTTATTGAGGAAAATTGGAGCATATGTTATGGTAGTAAAGGTATTTGAGGCCAAAAAGCAAACTTAACAAGTTAGGCAATAGTCAACTCCTTTTGATATCAAGATCTTTGGAGTCAAAATATTAAATTCTACAAATTGATGCTTCTAATTGGAAACTAAAGAGACAATTAAGTCTAACTAATCATATTATAATGTCAAAATATCATATCCTAAACTTGCTAAAGAAAGATATGGAAATTGAAATTGTGCTTTTATAAAGAAAAAAAAAATGTTTTATGTTCCTTTCAAGATATGACTTCTTGTCATTTTAGGGTATGAAGTTTCACATTAGGAGGTCCGATTTTTCTTCCCATTAGGTAACATTTTTTATTTTTCTTATACGCAATCTTCAGAATTATTACTGCTTAATTTTCAACTTGTCTCGACCGTTAAATAAAATATGAATAACCCTTTTATTTTCATTTTTTTAGGTGATTAATTTTTTACCATTACCAACTACGAACCTCATTTCAAATTTTTACCATACAATAGTGTGTTTTCCACCCCCCGCATGTTTAGAAAATCCATCTCTACTTTAGGCAAATTGGTGCGTCCACTGCATTTGTCCTTTCTGCTAATGCGTGTTATGAATTATTCACAAAGGAAAAGCATATAGAGATCAAGAAGCTTCATGAAAAGGCAACCCTATCCCAAGCAATCTCATTTTTAGTTACATGTCAGCCTTACCCTATAAAAACCTACTTGGACTTGCCTAAAGGGTGTTCCCACCTCACACGGCGGCCGGTGGCGGTGGTATCTAATAGGTTTGTTTTTTTTCTTGTGGCAAGGACTTGGTGTCCGATTCAAATATTACTGTGCCACGTGGAGCCTTTTAAGTGGACCACTTACATATTTTTTTTGCCTACTTTGTTGAATTCTTTAATGTGGGTCACGGCCTAAGGAACATCAATAGCCATGTGCCGGTGGGGTATGTCCTTATTTTTTAATTTTTTTGACTCATTTGCTTAATTAAGTATAAATTGTGTATCTTCTTCGTTAGATGACCTAACATCGGTCAAAAGTTGGACCAGTTCAGAGGTTTCATCCTTAGCTATGGTGGCATGATTCTGCCTTTTCCTGATGACAATAACAAAAGCTGAGCAGAACTAGTATCAGTAAATCACTCAAGTTTTTGTAATTACAGAATATAAATTTGAATTCAAAATTTGTAAAATTTTATATTTTTAAATATAATTTAACTCGACTCAATTAATATTAAAAATAGTATTTAATTTATAACAATAAGATATTATTTAATATTACATAATAGTATTTAATGCATAAATTATGTAAATTTGTGTTTTTTATTGTTTAAATAGAAATTTTCAGAAAATTTTTGTAAAATATTCACTTAGTGCCCTCTTATAAATCACAATCCCAAAAAAAAAAAAAGAGTATAAAACACAAAAATTATGAATATATTAGAGTCATAAAATATTTATAATATTAATATTCTTAATCAATTTCAAAAAGGAAAAAATATCATATACATTGAGAAGCACGGTTGGTGAATAGATTAGTATCCAAACACAAGCTTAAATTATAAAGGAAGCGAAAAATACCTACAAAAGCCGAGCATTATTCAATATTGTCAACACTCATATTATAATAGTTAAATGTGAAAAAATTAAATCAAGGATTCAATAGAACTATCCAAAAAAGGATAAAGCAAGACAATTATGGTATATGGAAAAGAGCCTTTTAATATGAAAATTTTATTATCCTAATTAAATGGGGAATTTTCAAAATTTTAATTGCAAAGTTCAGTATCCTTAGAATTCTCAAGTTACGAACAAAAAAATTTAATTAGCATAATTATGATGGGTATTGAAATATTTTTTAAATATAAAGCATACAACTCATCTGTTTTTCCTTACTGCATTTCAAAGTTCTTAAATGTGGACATGTAATAATTATGTAGCGTTAAGTAATAATTATTATTATAATTTATAAAATCTTTTGATGTGCAATTCGATAATAAAATTAAAAATATTAATATAAGATGCTAAAAATTTTTGAAACCATTGCGCATAAAATATTCTTCTGCTAAATCAATTTGTATCGATATAAATTAAATTATTGTCGTGAATAATCAATTGTTGATTTCTTGTATTTTCCTTTTTTTTTAAATGTAAATATTTTTTTTTAAAATTAATATAAATATAAAGTAGGAAAAATATAATAATAATAATGCAAACGTTGATTTCTTTTATTTTAACCATTTATGTCCGAATCCTACCGATCCGACTAATCCAGATTCACATGAGTGCAAAATGCACCTTTCAAGTGTTTACTTTGTCATCACCCTTTGATTGAGAATGGGCATTTTTGTCATCACATCTCGTCTTTCAAAAATAATGTTAATTTTTTTTATAGATTAAAGCTTAATTATAAAAAGTTTACATATGGAAAATTTTAATAGCTGAGACCTGCAAGATAATAACCATGTAGTTTTGTTTTTAAGAGTGACAATTCGTCACTCTCACAAGTTTGAAGTATGTTAACACTTATATATCCATCTATTTCCATGCATTTAACGATCCGAAATTTATCTAACATCCGAAGCTAGCATAAAAAATTGAAGTACCAACCAGGCCAAGATGGTCAATTAATAATACAGTCTACGAGAAAATAGTGAAGCAACAATTTTGTTATAAAAATTGAAAAAATCCCAACTGTAATGCAACATATGCCAACTAACTTTTTCTATTTCACTTGTCTCTCATGTGAAGTGGGTGTTATTGAATCATCAGTACTAATTTTATAATAATTAACTGATTATCAATTATGTACACTAGCACCAAAGCTTGTTCTTGCAACAAAATTACAAATCTTTGAGATTCCATGGATTCTTTCAATACACACACATATAAGAGAGAGAGAGAGAGAGAGAGAGAGAGAGAGAGAGAGAGAGAGAGAGAGAGCTTTGAGTGGTTCAATAGCTGGACTTTCAATTTCATTTCTAGGGTTTGTTGTGTTGAAATTTTACATTAAAAAAAAAAAAAAAAGAGTGGAAGTGTAAATAGGGTGGCAAAATTTGTCTGGCATTAGGCTGCAAAAATGAAGCAAAGAAAGGTACGTAAGAAGCAATGACGTTAATGGGAGCACGACAAATAATTGTCCAATTAGAAGATTGAAATTTGCATTTGAATGAGGGAGTAGTTAGGCCAAATCAAATATCATTATAGCCCCACTTCCACATCATTACAACCACAATAACATTTCCATTTTTAAAAAAAAATAATAATAAAGGTCATTACTCATTATCATTTCCATCTTCATTTCACTCCTTTCCCATCATTTCCTAGAATTGCTGCCATCAACTTCTCAAGTTACTTAACATTATCTGATGTCTATTACCGAAGTTATTCATTACTTGAACAACTATTCAATGACTACCCATTTCATAATATAGAAATTTCAATTGCCAAAACGCATAAATTTACGCTTCCACTCCTCACAAAAAAATCTTATAACACTCTAAATTTTGTATTTTTACATATTGAATGCTTCAACTTATACAAAACTATATAGAATAAACATTTTAACTTACAATTAATTTGCAAAATTAAATTAATTAAGCATTTAGAAAAATGTGAGTACCATTGATCTAAAAGTTTTACCAGTCACTCATCAAATGAATATTTTACATATAAAAATAAAAAAGCCCACAAGCCACTTTTGCTAGTGTGAGAATATGCATAATGTTACCATAATTTATAACTTTAAGAACACAGTAAGTCTCTCATAAGGTTTTTAGATAAATTTATGTATTTTTTCGCATTTCTAATATAACATTCACTTTATTTTGAAGGTGTTTTTTTTTATCTTAGAAAAATAACAAAAATGCAATTAAAATAATACTAGTCCAAATTTTACTATTTAAAATAACTACATAGGGTTTATTGACTACATTAATTATTATACTCAAAATATATATTCAAATATAGTAGTACAAAAAGATTTTGGATTTCTTAAAATTCAAACCAACAAAAGTGAAATCTTAATCCAAAAGTTCCACTACACTCTTAAATTCTAAAATGAACCAAACGTAACCTAAAGAATCCTTGACATGGGGGAAAAAGAAAAAATAAAGGTTTAAATCCTTATAACCACAGACATAAAACTCCCAGTAATCAACCAATTGGAAACCCATTTCTAAGCAATTGAATTGGAGAATTACCAAAGTAATTTCATATATATCATGTATGATTGATGGCCATGAAAATTTTTGAAGCAAAAATGAATGGGCATGCGACATCATAACGCATGGCAGTGCATGGTGGTCCTTTAGTAAATGGCACGTATGATTGAGAGAGTAAAGACTTTATTGAAAGGGAGATGAAATATAAGATGTTCCTTTTATCAATTCAGATGGTCCAAAAAGTTTTGTCCCACACTCAACTTTTGCAAGTAATACGAGAGCAACAAGGACAACAGGTCTTAGTCTTTCATATACAAGAAGAGGCAAAGGAAAAATAAGGGTGGGGTAAGTAACTACTAGTAGTGAAGGACCACATCCACGGTTGTTCATGTCACTTTTCCCCACCTTTTCCAAAAGTATAACAAGAGAGAGAGCTTAAGAATAAACATACCTAACAATACCGCATCTACATCACTATTCCAATCAAATCAGCTGGTCTAGTCCAGGCCAGATTATCGGAATATGCAGGCTCAGTCGAACAATGGGCCGAGTTGCGTGATTGAGCATGGACTGTCGGACCTCCAGGCTCGATCAACTATCAAGCCTTGGCCTAACTGTAAGAGAAATGTAAGTCCAGCATTAGAACACGAAATCATGTGATAAAGCATACAGTCAGACAGATAGAACACATTCTCGACCAGAATTAACTAGAATCGAGATGAAAAAGATGCATGGCTATATTTCGATACTCATGACCACAATGTTATATTCTAAAGTGTACCATTCAATTAAAGAGAAAATTGCAAGCATATGGCATCTAATATGTTAATTTCACAAGAATTGTGTTAATAGTTGCTTTATGTCGTGTTCACATACTTTTTGGCCTTCCAATATATTCATCCACTAAGAATCCAATAAAGGAAGCAAAATCTAAAAAGAACATAACCAGAGCTTCAAGCAAAAGCTAAATCAGGACATTGAAACACAACAAATAAGTGGCTTATAGAACTAATGTTGCAACCATTTGTAAATTCTAAAGACAACTTGCAAATTGAAAAGAATACAGAATTGTAGTCCTGTCAATAGAAAATCCAAAAACAACCAGAAAATAAATGTTGTTGAGTTAACACACTTTGTTCTTTCCAGGAAAATGCAATTGAATCATGTAGCTCCTGACAATGTAAGAAAAGGTACTGGCTAACAACAGTTTGAGAGACACTGAAATAACCAATTGGACCGAAGCCAAAGAATAGATTTCAAACCACAAACTAAGGTTTGATAGTTGAGAAAACTAGAATAAACTTTGGCTCCAGAGTCAAGACAGGAACAACAAAGACACAACATTATTGAACAGATAAGAAGAACCCAATTTCCATCATAGAATATGAACTGAAGTTTTGCATGGTGAGGAGATAATTAAGTTCTCGCCGAAAGCTAAGCTTCAGAAGATTGAGCAATGCAATAAAAACTGACCACAGAAAGTTCCTTCAAATATGACACCATTGTGTAAAAAACAAATTCTAAATGGTCTCCATTTAACAGAATTTGTTCAATAGGGTAGCAACATAAGTGATTTGGTATGTGATTAAGCAGACAACTAAGAAAGAAGCACAAAGCCAATCCAACACCACTACACTTTGGCAGCTAACCCCCTACCGCAGCTAATTAAGATGGAATAAATTGTCTTTGGGCACTAATTCAGTCTGCTAAAGAACTAAATGATAGTTACTACAGGATAACAATATCATCAAGACAGAGCCATGCATTGTGCATGGATCATCAAGGGCTAACTCCAGC
The DNA here is from genome assembly GCA_948099535.1 of Jatropha multifida. Lineage (NCBI taxonomy): Eukaryota > Viridiplantae > Streptophyta > Magnoliopsida > Malpighiales > Euphorbiaceae > Jatropha > Jatropha multifida. The sequence continues at coordinate 6,796 of CANUEX010033323.1, read as the reverse complement.
AACCCTGTGTTGAAAATCTAGATAAATACTGAGATTGTAACCATTACTAACACAAACATCAGAACTTATCCAAGGGCTAACTTCAGCATAATCAGACGCATATCCCTTCTTGCCCTTCACTTTTGAAATCAAGGACAATGCTTAACCGCAAGCAACAAATTTGCATGATCTCGCACATCATTCATTCTAAAGTTGATTCCAAAGAAACATTTAGAAAAAATAATAATGGTACTTTCTTTTTCTTATTGACACAAGCGTCCACATATAGTGGTGCATTATTCATTCAAGTTCAAAAGCAGAAACCAGTGCAACCCTCAAAAACATTCAGGTACCAAGAACAAAAGCACATGCACATGTACATACACACTCTCATACACGCGCACGGACACAATGTAGATTGAGTAAGCTTGTCAGCATACCAAAAGCGTTATTTTATTAATGATGCTTTAGATTGGTCACTGCTCAATCCAAGCCGCTATACAGTTAGGAGTATGTGGTGAACCAAGCTGACACTTGCAAACATGATTGAGAAATTGAGCATTAGACATGTGGAAGAAACATAGTAAAACCACTAGCTAGCAGATCCTGAGTATGGTTTTCGAAATTTCTCTTCTAATTTAGATGCGAAATTAACAAAAACTATTTCCAAAAATGGAAAGTAGAAGTTTCTTTTCTCTCTCTTCTTAAGGTGCTTGAAACATGACTTGCTCGCTCTGACAGCCAGCCAACAGAGAAAAAGAAAGAAAAAAAAAACTGATGCTTTTTAATGAGGGAAAAACAAAAGTCCGAATAAAATGCGGCTGAATAGACTGGGAAGTGGGATGGGATTCTCAACATTAATATTCACCAAGTTAACTTCCATATTTGGTTCATTAACAGCCATATAGTTCAGTAATTATACTATGAACAACTGATAAAGATGTAAACATCCGTACAATAAGCTGTATCTGCTGTAAAAGGGATGGACAGGGAGGCTCCAACAAAAAAATATATCTTCAAATGAGATAAATTAAGTCACACGTTACGGGATAGAAGTCTTCCAAGTCCCAGATCAATTACAAAGCACATGCATGATTCAACTAAAGATCAACAAATGCCCTGTCCAACCATGGGATATAGCTAATGCCAAGAGAACTACTGCTTCAGAAGCCCAATACACTGGCTAATTCATTTCTCGTTATTTTGACAATGAAAAAAAAAAACGTATTATTTTCCAAGGACGCTGATAATAAACAGAGATATCCTTGCAAAGATATTTACCATACAACAATATAGATTGTAAATAAACTTTATAAGTTTGAAAAGTCAACTGCTATATCCTAGCAAACTCCAGGGAACCTTCTGACAGTTCTAATAAGAGTTCAAACACTTACTAGGTCTGTACGAAACTGTCATTGCTACTATTCCCACATCATTTGCCAACCTTTATAGGTGTGCAAAAGTTGCAATCTTAACACACACAGTCCCAAAATTTTCACATCTCAGCACAAATTGGACACTCAAAATTTAGCTTAGTGGTGCCAGCACAATTGTTTCGTTATCCATCTACAAGTATAAACAACACCTTAATTTGCCACTTCTTTTACTTAATTAACTGCACGAGCAACACGCATGTCATCCCCGAGGATAATCTAACATTACTATGGTTGCAAATTTAAGTTTTTTCAGATATTTCCCGATAGCAAAATCATATTCTGGATATCCCCAAGCATGTTAGATTAGGCAAAAGAGAAGCATACGAAAGTGAATTGCATATGAAGCTAGATACCTTCGGCATGGCAATATGGTTGGATTTGGCAATAATTAGGGCGAAAAACGCATAAATGGATTACTCAATCTTTCCACATTAAGAATTGAGACTTTCTATTTTTCTATCTTTTCCTTTATGTCAACTTTGACTATGCTGAGGATCAGTGATTGTTTGCAGCACCCATAATCCACCAAAGGGAAGCTAATAAAGGCTACTTCATCTTTTTCTAAATGTCGGTTGTCCAATAGCTGAGGAGCAAAGCTTATTTCAATATCTTCTACCATTCAAGCCCTTTTTTTCCTTTTCAACATTGTTGGCAAAAGAAAACCTCAAAGCCAACTTATCAAGTTTGAGGAATATTTCTACGTCTTCAACAGATAATTTCTACTGGTCAAGTCTTTTTTCACAAACTGTTTATAAAGGCAATAAAATACAATTCAAAATGAGAAGCAAGATACGAAATCTAAAATTCTACAGCAGAATATTACTCTAACTGCAAATAAGAGATTAAGATGATAAATAACAATATCTAATCAAAAGTTACAATATTTATCCAATAACATTCCCTTGCCGCATTGAATATTAGCACATGAAAAGCCAAAAGTCTCACCAAAATTACTGGCACTAATACTAAAATCCCAATTTTCAGAGATCAATTAACCTCAATTTTTAACTAACCTGCCTCAAATCAGGCATCGCTATCATCACTATCATCATCATCATCATCATTACCAAGGTCATTAGCAATATAAACTCCAGGCGGCGCTGCCCGTCTCCGTGTCCTCGAGGGTAGAATGTTGTCCAAATCAACCTCAGCCAGAGGATCATCCTCTAATTCACTACCATCACCGTCCAATTCACTCCCATCATCACTCGAATCATCATCATCATTATCATCACTATCATCTTCCTCCTCTTCTATCATTATCCCCTTCCCCTTCGTATCCACCTGGACCACTTCTCCATTCTCTTCCTCCATGTCCTCGTCATCATCACGGTCATCATCATAATCAGCATCGTCTTCGTCTTCTTCTTCTACCACAACGTCGTTATCTTCTGCCTTGGCTTCACTGGTGTTTTTCTCTTCCGAATTTGAACCAGAATTGTTAGTAGAATATCGTAGAGGTCCGTTTGCTGCGTTTTTGCCTTCATGGACTGGTGAATTGCCGTTCTCAGTGAGAGATTGTAGCTTTTGAGATTTGTTCGGGCGATCTTCTTCTATTACTTCTTTGGGTTGAGGAATTGAAAGCGAATCGAGTTTACGCTTTGAGGTCAATGAGGCTTCATCTCCATTTTCGGTTTCTGAAATTGATCCTTCTTGTTTGTGCAATACAGAGTCAGCCATGCGTTAAGGTTTTCGGTGAAAGGCAGATTTTAGGGTTTTGCAGGAGAGTGAATTCCGAAGACTGATAGCAATATGAGGGTTTTTTTAATAGTTTATTGGCACGTTAGACGGTATTGAAAAGCTGTCGACGCCACGTCGTTTCTTTTTGAACATATGTCGTGTGTGAGCCTAGGGCTTTTCTAAACAGGTTGCACCGTTACACCAACTTCATTATATAATCCTGTGACAAATAATTCAAAATAAAAGTTTTAATCAATCAATTCAAAATAATAATCCATAGTATTATTTGAAATGTCTTAAATCAATTATAAACTCTTCTATTTTAATTAAAACTGAAAAAAGTAAATGGTTATTTTATTGATTTTGTAAATGTTTGTAATTTAATTTTTATATAAAATTTTTTATTAATTTTTATTATAAATAGTTTATATTATTAAAAATTTAAGAGCATTCAGAGAAAATAATATTTTATAAAATAAAAAATCACTTGTTAAGAAAAGAATATAACATTATTAAAATTTGACAACCAAATTCTCATGAAACAAAAATTATTTATCAAGCAATGTGAAATTTTTTGTAATAATTCAAATTTAATTAACTGTATTTTTTCATATATAATATATTATTATAAATTGTCTATACTACTAAAGTATAAAAAATCAATATTAGTTTTCATATTTTGTTAGTCAAAATAATAAATTTTTATTGTCGCATTAGTTGGAAAAGAAACTAAAAAAAAGAATGTAATTATATACAAATGAAATTTCCATTCATAATAGCACATTGAAAATTTTTTCTTGTCATTATCCATTGATGTTTGCACGAACTAAGGAAAAACAGCACAAATCAAATAAAAAATAATTATTTAAAATTTAAAGCAATAAATAAAGAAATATTGAAGATAAAAAATACATTAAATAAAACAAAGTGAAGTAAGATATTACTTGAGAAACTCTCTTTTTTCAAAATGAGGATTATTTCAACTTTATTTATTATGTTTTGGATATATATTCTATATACTATATATAATTTTGGTATTTTTTTATTTTTTTTAGACTCTATGAACATAAAATTAATTTTGTGATTGTTATATTTGAGGGAAAAAAAATCTTTTCAACATTTTACATGTCTTGCTAATATAATGTGTTATTTTATAATTTTATATTTCATTAAATATTTCCAGTGACTTTTATTTTATATTTTATATCAAAACAATATTTCCAGTGACAAATATTGAAGATATTTTATTTTCTTTTAGAGAATCACAAGCTAATTTTGGCCGCGCATATAGTCAATTTTTTCAAAAAAAAGTATTTAATTAATAATAAATAGAATGTTTGATTTATAATTTTTTATAATATTATTTTAAATTATTGTTAATTTAAAAAATAAAATTTTCATTTATTTTTATACATATATTTCATTTAACGTTTATGTATTTAGTTAAGAACAAAAAAAAATATCAATTTATGTAGATATAATTTGATAATGATATGATTTAATTTTATACTACATTTGTATTTGTCAATTCAAAACCTTGCATTTAAATTTGGCAAAATCTATTATTTCGATTTATTAAATATTTTATTTGCATGAATTTATAATTATTTCAATCCAATTAAATTCATTTTTTAAAAATTTATAATTTAAGAATTCACTATTAAAACTGAAAAAAAAATCAATACACGCATATGCATTATTATGTATCCAAATTCATGTGTGTCTCGACCCAAAACCGTAGGCCGGACCGGCACTAGAACCTAGGTAAGTTTAAGGCCCGTAATAAACCTAAATTATTAAAATCTATTTCTATTATCATTTAACTAAAGAAATAATAAGTTCATATTATGACATTATTCATTAATAAATCAGAGTTAACATTTCTGACCCAACCTTAGTATTAAATACTGTTCACAGCTTGGACCCATATTCACTTAATAAAAATACATTCTCATGTAAATATTTATTCGTCGTAATATGTCAAACTATTCCTATCATAAAGTCTCCAAATATTCAAAAAAAAAAAAACTCCACAATTTATTTATAATCATATAATAATTTCTTTTACATAACCAAATATTAATTAAACATCCTAACTGCGGGACCGAATAAAAATACTCGAAATAGCTTAAGTCAAGAAATAGCTCATACTAACATTTTTAAGGTTTGAGACAACCGCTAATTCTTTGCGAAAAAGGAAGCAGAATTTTATATACCAGTAATACTTTTATTCCTTGAAAAATATTTATAGGTGGGGAGTGAGTTTCACTAAACTTAGTGAATAATAATAAATAATGCAAATCCACACATTCAGGCAGTATGTTTTCACAATATATAAAATGGGCATACTTCATAAGCACGTGTCATACATAAGCACGTTCAAACAAATCACATTCAAATATTCACAACATATGAAAATTGGTCAGTGAAGTCACAAATCCACCTATTGGCCCCCGACCAATTTTTATTATAATAATATATATATAACGGGGAGCCGATCTACCATATCTAGCCCACTGACCCATAGTGACACACGTCGTCTCAATTTCCACCGAGATACAAAAACACATTATTTCACATCGCAATTATTCACAAAATATATTCAATACAATAATTGCAACATATGAATGTAATAAAGGGCGGAAATTGTATAAATTTATGGAACCGAAATATTATATATCAAAAACTGAGATTATAGAACTGGAATATTATATTTGGAAGATGAAGAATATCAATATAACAATAGAAGTAGGAAATGATTCATGATTATTTTAAATAATATAAAGAGTATATGGTATGCATATGAAATGCATGTATGCAGGATGGTGTGCACCATTTATTATTACTCACAGTGATTGCAAAATAAATTCAAGTCTGTCCTGGGTTTTAATTTGGAGGAACAGTAGAGGAATTTGGTCGATCTAAAAACACGTATAATAAGAAAAATATAATTAGATAATGACTTCATTAATTAAAAATATTAATTTAATAAACCTATTTATTTATTTTATTTTATTTTTTCTGACTAAATTTCTATTAATTCACTATATAATTTTACTATTTACCAGCAATTAATTCATTCGTTTATTTTGTATCCAGTCTAGATATCAATTTCATGTATTTCACTACAAAATATATTTATACTCCAAATTATAATTTAACACTTACAATAATAATAGTTCTATCTAATTAAAATCTTCAAATATAATTCGTTAGCAATTTCACCAAAATTCCATTTAACGCCTGAAATAATTTTATCGATCTAATTTAATTCATAATTGATCAAATTCTCAAAATACCATTAGTAATATAATATTTCAACTTAATATATAAAAATCCATTTTCCCACATTAATTCCTTTAATCACCCAAATAATTAGTTCTACCTTTTAATATACTCTATTTATTAAAATCCTTCAAATATACAACATTATTCCTTAATAAAGTAATTTTCATAATTTTAAAATCTTAACACTAATTAATTTAAATTTTACCATTTAATTTAATCTACTGGTTCTCAAAATTACTTAAAATCCTATAATCACTTTTTGATTAACTAAATCCCCGATTAATTCATTTTATCCACTTTCACAATTAATCAACTAAAAATATCAAAATCAATAATTAATATCCTATAATCAAATTAACTCCCATAAATAATATAATTCTAGACTAAAATCAATAAATCAACATATAACCCAA
>CANUEX010033322.1:0-33757 GCA_948099535.1 Jatropha multifida | reverse complement strand
TGATGATATGTGATTGTGGTGTGGGAGTTAGAATGAGGTGAATCACCTGGGTTGAGAGCACGGGCATGGTGAGAATGTCGTCAGTGGGCCATAAGCGGTGGGAGTGGCGCCCCCCCTTGTGCACTCTGGATGATGACACGTGTCATGGAAAAATAATTTTACAAAGAAAACTATTTTGTGAAAAATGTTTTATCTGATTATGGTTTTGCCCGATTGGGGGTGGGCTCCCTGGGTGCACAAGCCACAGGACCATGGAACCACACGATGTGATATGATGGATATTAAAGCATGCTTGGGGAGAGCATGGTCCTGTTATGGTGATTTCACTGACTAACAACCACTTGTTGTGCATATGGTTGCAGTTGTTTGTAGGTGATATGATTGTCATTGTGTGAATGGAGAATGTCCATTTAGAATGCCTTAAGTTTCATTTGTGTGAATGTGTGAGTTTAGTATTATATGTTATTATTCACTGAGTTTTATACTCACCCCTTTTCCCCCCTTATCCTTTATGTTGTTTCAGGAATTGGTGAATCAATTGTATATAATTGAGGCTTTAGTTTTCTTTCTTTTAAAGTTATTTAAAAAAATATGTAAAGGTATAAGATAGAATTATTTAGAATTCTTTGTAGTAATACAGTAGTAGAAAATCCGCAGTTATGTTAAGATTTATGATTGTAATAATAATAATGATAAGTATATGTAAGACTCTATGGGAATGATTGAATTGAATAAAATAAGGCTCTGTGATAGTTTGAGTCATTAAAAATATAATGGGCCAACTTGTAGAATATTTTCATGTAATTATAGTGTTGAAATCAGATATTAGGCTTACTACGGGCCTCGGGGGCCTTAAGTTTACCCAGGTCCTAGTGCCGGTCCGGCCCATGAAAACGGGTCGTGACATTAATAAAAAGATAAATTAATCAATTATAATTATTTTTCTCTAATTAATTTTATTAGTTATTATGTTACTACCTTAAAAAAATACTCACTCTGTTTAAATAAGTATCATATTTGCACTTTTCTCGTCCTTTAATAAAATCATTTAATTTGCAGTAAATTATTGAATAAATTAACTATATTACACTTATTTACAATAAAAAGAAATTTTTGAAAATTACAATAAATGATACACTTGTAAATGGTAAAAATGAAAAATTTATTATTTTTAAAATCCACAAATGTGATATTTATTTATAAATATAATAGGTGATATTCATTTGTGGATAAAGGGAAGAAATATAATGAATTATGTATATAAAAATTTATAATGTCTGCTGTGTATAAAAACTTATTTTTTTAATTGGATTTATTAAATTTGTGTTCTTTATGAAAATTAAAAGTTAGTTGTTATCCCAATAAACATCTTCTTAGTTCCTTGAAATTATTTTTCATACATAAGAATAATGAATAAATTCTGTGTCCCACAATAAGGTGGGAACCCATGTCCAAGCTTGGAATCCCGACGACAAATTTCAATTATTTTCCAAATTGAAGGGGAAAGAGAAGAAAAGCCTCTCACATACACACTCGCACAAGCCAAGCAGGAGAGGAATCATGGTGGAGGTCGTGGGTGTTGTTTTTTTCCGTTAGAATCTCCCTCACCTTTTTTCCCTCTCCTTTCTCTCATTTTCCATATATAATAAACGTAGGAAACGGGAGAGATTTTTATTATATTCTTTTTTTCGTAAAAATGCATAGTTTTTGAGAGATATGGGTGAAATCAAACAATGGGTTTGTCACATTGACAACAACACTCAATCTCTTGCTTCGTTTCGAGAAACAAACACCAAGAAGAAAGGGAAAGATTGTTGCTTTCTTTCTTCTGGAGAAAACAAAATCCCATAACGTTTTCTTGTAAGCTTTTCTTCCTCTTTCATATTAAATCTTAATTTTCTTCACATGGTGGCAATCAATCAATATCTGTACTTTCGTTAGTGTATTCATTGTCAAGGTGATAGCTTTTCTCAATTTCTTTCTCTTTCTCTGAGTTCTGAAAGCTATTACAGTTGGGTATTGGATTCGTTATCTGAGTTTCTCTTTTCCACTTTTTAGTCATTTTATTTAACTTTTCTTCTTATTCTTTCCACCCTTTTTTCTTTTTAAATTATTAACATGGTTTGTCTTATTTCCTCTGTTTAATTTCTATGCATGCGCAAATATTATTTGTTTATATTTATAATGTGTCGTAAATTTTAATGTGTTGCATTATAACCATGTTTTGCTTTCTGGGATTTCTTCCTTGATGGAATTCTTTCCATTTGTAGATAAAGGTGTGGCTATTTTCTATCTTTTCCCTCTTTATCTTTTTGTTCTTTTGCTTTGTCTATATAAATTTCCTTTTCCTCTCATCTGGTTATTTTGGTTTTGATAAACTAGTACTTATCTGGATGAGTGACCAAAACACCTTTTTTAAAAAAAAAATATCTATTCCATATCGTTTGTTTACATGTGCTGTAGGTTCCCAATCTCATGAACTATCCATTCCCTTATGCTTGTGTGCATATACTAGGGTTTCTAATCTTGTGTTAGGTACTGGCTTATTTCCTATTTTGCTCAATTTGCTGAGATATCAAGAGAAAGGCAAAGTAAATATTGTTCTGATTTTTGCTTGCTTTATTTAATAAGAAACTTATAAAATTTTCAGAAACTAAGTCAGATGATTGAAATGGTTATAGATTTATTTTGATAGCGTAAGATACATTTTTTTCCTTGATTACTTTTGCTATTTTGCTGTATCTAACTTATAAATTTTGTTCTAACCCTGAATTTTTTTTTTCTTTTTTTCCAGTACCTAAAATCTTGGACATTTGGTGAAAGAGTACAGATTGCATGTATTTTTGGCTTGGACCTTTAGTATCTGTTCTGTCTTCAAACTCTTCTGAACCCTTCTTTATTATGCAACTTGAAGAATGGGGGATCATTTTGTGTTGCTGGTAGATCGGTTGCTAACTGAATCCACTCTTGAAGCTGCTATTGAGCGCAACAGCCACTGGCAGCAAGCAACTCGGTCTGCAAGTGGAGATACTACTACTGATTTTTCACCTGATAGGATGGACTTAGATTTTAGGTCATCCTCAAGTAAATTGGTAGAGTGTAGGATTTGCCATGATGAGGATGAAGACATGAATATGGAGGTACCATGCTCTTGCTGTGGCAGCTTGAAGGTTAGTTGTAGTTTAATCTGCAGAATTGATTATTATTTGGAAATGGCACAATTGGTCTTTGAAAATTCAAAGTACTTGTCTTGGTTTTTGTGTTCATAAAGCTTTCTTTGATACTTTTGATCATTTTGTGACCAATTCCTAAGTACTATTATTCTATATATTGGCAAAGAATGCATTTAATTAAAGGTGAGGATGCTAATGAGGGATACTACTGGCCCCAGTAGTGGTGAGCATGGGGCAGTAGTGGTAGGCCATAGAAGTGAAGGTAATGTTATTTGCATTCCCTATAATGATGGCAGTAGTAAAATGTAATTGGCATTATGATCCGTCATTATATTTCTGTTCATTAGAACAAGATAATGAGAATTGTATATGACCTAACAACTGTTTCTCAAGTGAAAATGGTGCAGTGCTTTAACACTAGAAAATCTTAGATAAATTGACGTGCTATGGAAGAATAGCCTCTGCTCTAAACTTTTGAATTAAAGATGCTGTCTGCACATTATAAAGTTGTCAAATCCCTGAATACTGAAGTTGCATGAAGAATTTTGATGATAATGTTAATTGTATTATTTATTATTTTATGACTAAGCAATTTTGGTGATATTGTTATTTGTATCATTTATCATTATCTGTCCAAGCAACTATTGGATGGAAATGATGGTTAAAACTAGTTCTTTTTGGTATTCAAACTACTTCTACTGTTTCTACAGTGCCCAATAAGGTCACTAGTTCTCATTACCTCTATGTTACAGTATGCTCATCGGAAATGTGTTCAAAGGTGGTGCAATGAGAAGGGTGATACTGTCTGTGAGATCTGCCACCAGGTGCAACAATTTATTATTTCTATTTTGTTCCTACGATTTCCACATGTTCTACATTTGTATCAACTCAAAATAAGTCTTGCATAAAATTTGTTAAACTGCAGCAATTTACGCCTGGTTACACGGCCCCACCTCCTTTGTTTCATTATGGTGGCATTCCCATGAACTTCAGGTTTGTACCCTTTAACCATATATGCTCTTCAACCTAGATTTTTATGCATTTTACCAATTTATTCAGATCTATTCCCCTTTACTCATTTACTGATATGTACTTGTCTGGGGACTACTTTCAGGGGAAATTGGGAGATAACTAGAAGGGACTTGAATAATCCTGGATTTATAGCAATGGTTACCACAGACCGTGATTTCGTGGGCTTTGACTTTGAAGATTATTCAGCTCCCTCTCCTAGAAGCCTCATGTGCTGTCGAATTGTTGCTATTATTGTACATATCTCTCTCTCTGTCTGTGTGTGTGCGTGTGCGCGTGCTTATACACAGTTTACTTCATCTCATATTGTATGCTCTTTTTTTAACCAGTGAATTAATGAAACCAAAGATTCATCTTTTGGGCCCTATTAATTTGGTCCAAAATCTTTCTGAACTTAGTGGACATGCTGAACAATTTTGCTGTCTAAAGTATGCTACCATGAAACACACAGGCTTTATTATTTGTCAGTTGGTTTTAGTGTCATGTGCCATTGCACTAGGGCATGATAGATACTAGTATGATCCTCGAGTAGTGCATAGAAGGGCTAAAGCAATCGGTCTTCATATTTTCATTGTGAGAGTTGTTTATGACCACGTCTTATATTTGTTTACCGATTGTAACCTGACATTCATACTATGAGGGCATAATTTCTTATATAAATTTGCAGTTTATGGTTCTTCTGGTTTTACGCCATACTCTTCCACTCGTTATTAGTGGAGCTGGAGATTACTCAACAACATTGTTCATGGTGAGGCTGTAGATTCTTTGTCTATTATTTTCGTAAAATGATTAATATACTATCTAGCAAGTGCTGCAGAGTAAATATCTAAACATTTCGCCTTCTATTGCAGTTACTGATCTTGAGGACTATTGGGATTCTTTTACCCATTTATGTCATGATTAAAGCATTTACTGCTATACAGCGTCGCCGTCAGCAACAGGTAAGTAGTGATTAATGTTTTTGACTTTTGGGTAAAATTTTCTAAGCTGTAGACTTACGTAGCAGAAGCCCAAAAATTTCACAATTTGTTAGGTTATACTACCTGATTCAATTCCTGGAAATGGTTGCCAGCTCTTGGACTATTTGGGGCATTTCTAGTGCTATATGTTTGTTCAATAATGATGGTGACAAACGCTCAAAGTGCCTCATGTAATCACACACATGATGCATACTAAATTTCATGATTCTCCAACTGTGGATCTTGAATTTTTTTTTTTTTTCCATAAGATGTACACATTCAAGCAATGGCTTTTGAGTTATCCTTAATTAATGTAGTGCTGAGACTGTTTTTCGGCTCTTAAAATTGAATTTTTTTAACACTTTTAAGTTTAAAGTTTGATAACATTTTATCTACATATCATTTTAAAGTTTCAATTGAATTCAAAATCCACATGAACAACTCCTAAGATTATTGCTTTCTGCTCTTCTATGCACTAGGATCCTCGTTTCTAACTTGCTGCATCAGATGAAGAAAATGAGTTGCCATTGCAGCCCCAGTCAAGGTTTGTTCACATCCGGTAGTTGCTGCGACCTCCAATCAACTAAATTATATCCGATAGTGTACAGAAGAGGGAATCAAATTTCAGTCTTTACGAATTTTATCCAGCATCGAAGAAAGCTGTTGCAATATCATCATCGCAATATGCAGACGTGTTTTTATTGTTTTTGCAAAAATCAGCGGGGGTGCAGCTAAATGCATATTATCAAAGAGTATGCAGATAGTTATCAAGAATTATATGGGAACTGCTCCTTGTGAGAAATGAAAGGTTGTTGTTGGAAAATGAACAGAAATATAAATCTTAATTCTGTAGAAATAGTTGTCTATTATTTGAAATTGCCCACAGATAAAATGCCTGATATGAGACATAAGCAGTGTTCTTAATAACAGTTTGTTGAAAGAAATGGAATAGAGGCTGTGAAAAGGTAAAACTTGTGTTTATTAAGGTAGATCTCTTAAAAATTGTCAAATTATTTTTATATTTAAATAATTTAATTTTAATATTTAAATGACATTTTTAAATATAATTTTTAAGTGAATCAATTAATTAAGTGATGAATCCATGTAGAAACGTAGCGTTTTATGTTGTTTGTGTGAGTTAGTTGCAATAAGTGAAATGGTGCGCACGGTAAAACATGAGTTACTAGCCGAACTGGATTTGTTAAGCAGTCTCAAGTTGTTAAGCAGTTATGATTGCAGCTTAAAAAGGGTGGCTGGATCCTTTTGTAATTGTCTTCTTCTTCTTGTCAATTCATATGTTGCATTTACTTATAATTAAGGTGTGTCCCAAGACAGTTTTTTCAGTTTTGATAATTAGACAGCGTTTTGTAAAAAATCAATCCACGTAATATTTAATTATATTAAACCGTTAAACACTAGTAAAATAATTTATTTTATCAAATAGATCTTTAATATTATTGAAGTATTAAAGAACACGTACCTCCTTTTATTTTTTAAATAATTTGAAAAATAAAATAAAACCCGGTGTCCTATATAATCTTTTTGACTTACATTCTCAATAAAATAAAACACATCAGCAATCAACACAGAGTTGATTCGTAAAATGGTTGTATTCGAATTTTACCGTAAACAGCCAAATAATAAAAAATGTTTTTCTCAAATATCACTTTAGTGTGGATTTAAAAGTATATAACCAAAAATTTATTGTCATATTATAATATAGAACATCCAATTAAATTATTTCAAGAAAACATATAACTGGAAACTGAAATAATACACAACTATATTTTTGTTTTAAAAAAAATTGCTTGGATAAAAACTTAAATTAAATTATTAAAATTACAATATTCAAATTAAATGCAAGATATTATACTTCTTTTGAAAGTAGAAAATGCTAATAATCAAAAATATATTTATATATTCATAGTATTTTAGAAACCATTGTGATTTTACAGGTCTATCATTTTAGTTTCACGAAAATAAGTAAAAATAAAAATATTACATATTCGAGTATAAATTTAAAATAAAATATACATTTTTTTTTGTTAAAAAAGAAAAGCCAAAATCAGTTAACACATGGGAGATGGAACCGTCAAGATCAAAATCATGCCCATCGTTCATCTATTTCTAACATAAAACTTGTTGCACCCGACTTTTTCTCGTTTCTATCATCTCCCCAACCCCACATAATTATTTATTTATTTTTATTATAATATCTCTGATAAATTAGTCAGAAAATTAAACATCTCTCTCTCTCTCTCTCTTCAAATTTCGCTCTCTTGAGGAACTTCGTTTCAAGGTACTCGATCTCGATCACTGAATATGTTTAGTTTTTTAATAATTCCTTTTTGATATCTCTCGCTTTATATTTCAATTTCGACTTCAGTTCTATGTTTGATTGGTAAATTAGTGTTAATTTTGATCTGGATCTATCAAATCTCACTAAATTGAAGAGAAAATCGCATTAAAAATGGAGAATTAATCATGCCTTTAATGGATTTTGTCCGTTGTTATTGGTCAGAATTTAAGATTTTGTATAATGATTTGGTAAGGAATTTAAATTTTTTGTTTTGGGTGGAAACGTTTTTGTAGAAGTTTATTATGTCAGGCATGGAGGGTGTCAAAGAACAAGAGCAGGTGGTTGGAAATGTCCCTGGTTCCATGCCAACATCTCAAGACGAGGTTCTGATTTATTTAATGCCTGATTATATTGAAGACCCTGAATTAGAATTAAATGCTTAGGAGACTTTTTTACGTAATAATTTAAGGGTTCTTATCATTGCTGCAATTTTTTTTTTCTTTTTTTTTTTGTCTGTTTTGTTTTGTAGGAAGAAGCTATAAAGAAAAAATACGGAGGAATTGTGCCCAAGAAACCTCCACTTATTTCTAAGGTGATTTCATATTAGATTTTACTCTGACTTGTATGTTGAGTCTTGGTTGGTGTGCTTGTTTCTTTCTTAAGCTTTGGTTTTAATGTCAGGACCATGAACGGGCATACTTTGATTCTGCTGACTGGGCACTTGGAAAGGTATGGTTATTAATCTGTTGTTTACTTAGATTTTGATAAGATTCTTAACTGTTGTGATTTCATATATGTATGTGGGTATTATCTTTTTCTATCATGGCAGCAAGGTGGTGAGAAGCCTAAAGGACCACTGGAAGCCCTTCGGCCAAAATTACAGGTATCAATTTAAAATTTCAGTGCTTGAACGCTCTTCTTCTTCCCTTTGCCTTTTCTTTTCCATGCATTTCTGATTTACTTATACGTTTTCTCTAGCCATTCTTTTATCGTATTGCCAATGGATGATACTTACGGATACTGGTATTACTTGTTGGTATTATCATCTAAATGTTTATTTCTTGTTTTAATAAAGTTTTGGTTAGTAGTATGTACTGGAGGACTTATACCTAGATTGCCTTTGCTATTGAGTTAGAAAGCATTGTATAAAAGAAGTAAATAAGAGGACTTCCTATATGAGAAGTATTGGAGACAAATACCTAATCCATAAAAGAAATTCATAATAGAAAATACCAAAAGTTTTTAACATCCCAAAGCCTTGGGAAGGAAAGGATTAAAAGAATTCGGAAGAAGCAGAAATAACAAATACAATTTTGTTAGGACTTCAGTTTACAATTCTTCACTGAGTGCTTTGTTGTCTGATTTTATGCCACAAACTTAATGAACAAAATACCATTTTGGGAATTTGGAAAAGAATAACAAAATAAGCCAAGCGCATATATCAGAGGCCTTGCTTGGACCACAGTAATTCGGTGAGCATAGTCCAAGTGGGATTGAAATGGGAAGCGGGCAGCTCAGCAATTTCTGATGCTATAATGTAAATTTTTAATTAATTCTACTACTGTAGAAGCAGATAAAGTGGTTGGTTTATGGAGCAAGGTTTTAGTGGGAAGTAGCATTGCTTGTAATAAGAATTCACGATGACAATTCTTGTTTATTCTCATGCATTGAGGTCAACTTCTTTGGATTATGAAATGTTGATATAATAGCAGAAAATGGAGTTCTATCTTCTTCTGGGTGGGGTAGGCATGCCAGTGATTGAGAAATAATGAGCTCTTAAGGAAGTGGATCTTTATTGATGAAATGATCTATCCTTGATTATGTGGAATGGCTGGCTGTTTTAAGATTCTGTACATCCATCTATTGGACCTGCTATTAGAAATCTAGATTTTAGTTATTTGTTTTTTGCTTCTGTTCTTTTCTTCTCTTTTCTTGCTGTATTACATAATTCTCTAATATTAGACTTGCATTGCTGTTTTCAGTATCTTCCTGAGTAATTTTCTAGCAGGGAGCAACTGATAACAGAATGAATAATTTTGTAAGATGATGTTGAATGTCCAATCAAAGAATTGGTGTATTCTATATGCAATCTCCAGCAGTTTGATTCTTGATTAAACTTACAAGTTAATTGGGTGGTAAACATTGAAATAAAATTGCTGTTGTCTTTCTGTGGTTCATCTGATTTCTCACTCATATTTATTATAAAAATATAACAGCTTTTCTTAGCATCTTCCTATTAGCTATCCTCTTAACATTCCAATAAATTAATCTCCTTGTGAGAATTAGCTATCCCATTCATACAATCTTTGGTGATGTTTTTTCCATTGTGAAAGGCTACCCTTTGCAAGTTGAAAATCCTGATACTTTCTCCAACTCTTTGCACCTGTATTTGCTATTTTTTTAAAGTTGGCTCTAGAGATAACGCAATCTAAAACCTTTCTTTTCTCGGCATGTAATTTAGATGTACGGATGATGTTATTAACTTATTAGTGAGAACTTGGCGAAGCTAGGTCAACTGTTCAAGTGGTAACTTGTCTATAGTGACACGGTCTAACTTCAACCAAATTCTCGATGTGGAACTATCAATGGAAACATTGGTTGCTGATACGATATGACCTGTGTTTATCCCTTTTCTAAATCTTGAGTGCATTGGTTGGCAAACACCTTCCTTCCAGTCTCTAAACCTTTGTTTCTCTGAAGTCATCCCTAAGATGTTTAACATGCCACTAAAATTAATTCAATGGCTTCTGTTCTGATTGGATGCTATGTTTCCTGGTTTGTTGTGGTGGGTACCTAAGAGATATTCAATTTCTGAAATGCTGCACCCTTTTAATGTTTCTTAAATCTTTCTTTCTTTTTTCAAGACTAATTCCATAATCATATCAAATTTGAATTGGGTGTTCTTTTCATGGTTTCGATTTCTTTTGGTTGCTTATTTCGCTTTATTATTGTCCTTTTTATTTAGCCTACACAACAACAGACGCGGTACCGGAAGTCTCCTTATGCCCCATCAGATGATGAAGGTGTGGATGATTGTTATTGTTCAAAATTCATATGATCCATCTCGGTTGTATTTTTCTGAGAAAGAGATCCAAACTTACCCATCCATCTCTGTTTGCAGATGCTGGAACTGCTCCATCCGAACATGCAACTCCCAATGAATGAGAAATTATTATTGGCCTTTTGATCTAGTAAAGGATTCTGATTGTTATTTTAATACCTAAATAGGCAATGAGTAATTTTCTGTTATTTTGGAGAAATAAACGTTATGGATATTGTCAAAAAAAAAGACAAAAAGACAAGAAGACACATTTCATTAGTGAGAGTGTACAATTTGTGTAATGGCGGTTCACATTACATATTCAAACAGCTTCATCGGTGTGATGAAACACAGTTAGGATTGGAATCTCCAGCATGCATTATTAGTGGTTATCAGCTCCATGCGTAGAAACGAGGGTTTAAGATGCCAGAAGGTAATATCGTTAGTAGTGTCTTTGCCTTCGTAATTCCTCTTTATTGGGGAAAAAGAAATCTGTAGATACAGTTCGAAAAGAAATTCCTAATTACTTGAGATGAAATGTATTTGACTTGCTAATTAGACTAATTTTTACTTTGGTCAGGTAATGTCCAATATAATATTTTGCTAATTATGTTAAATTTAAATTGTGAATGAACTAAAATGAAACCATCCATTCTCTAAAAGAAAAAAATTTTGAAATATCAAGAAACTTGTTTAGAATAATCTTCATTTTTATTTGAAATATAAGATTGATGAACACAACGTTGAATTAAAATTTTGAATCTTTCAATTTCCAATCATTTTCATCGAGTCAACAAATTTATACCTTGAAACATTGATTGCCAACTGAAATTAAGCCATTAATGATTTTATTTGCTTGGTTGATGCCAATATGAGAGTTCAAAGAAACAAAGGAGCTTAACGTTTAATTTTTATCGTTTTATAAAAAATTATTCAGACAGTCAATAGTTAAATGCTATTAAAACAATTAGCGGTTATTAAAATAATTAAACCGAATATATCCTAATTAAAAGATAAAATCATAAAATTATAAAACTGATGTTGGTGTTTTGTTGTGTGCAGAGAGAAAACGGTGTCATTTAACCTCTTCTTCCAAAGACAAACTTTCATTGTTATTCTTAAGTTCATTAAAGAATTACTCAAATTTTGTATATAATATTCACACGGGAAACATGGAATGACACTGATTTATTATAATATAAGTTGCCAAATGCCTTTCTATTTTTAAGTTGTGCATACTACAAATTATTATCGGATTTTGTTTGCAAGTTAATTATTAATACTTGTTACATTTAAAATTTTATATTATTTAAAAAAATTATTAAATTTAATTAAGTTATAATAAATTGACCATATAATTTTATTTTAATATTAATTTTTTAAGAAAATCATTAAATTAAAGTAAGGGTAAATATGAAAAAAAATATTTATAACCCTTTAAAATTTTATCAAACGACGGGAGTAGTATTAATTAAGATTATTTAAATATTTAAAGATTCAAAACCTCAATAATGGCTAATAGCTATTGCTTATCCAATGAAATAACTCCAAAATTACTTGGTATTCTTTAAGCCTTTTATTTTGACTTGAATATATTATGCTAATTATATATGGAATCCAATGGGAAAGGGCTGCAAGTGTGCACATGGATTTTTCTTATTAAATAAATTTTAGTGCTGCATTTCAACATTATGGATTATATCTTTTTCTTAAATATCTTGATTTTTTCACGGTTAGTTTGCATCTAGTTATAGTTAATTAATACTTAATATACTAAAAATGATTGAATTAATTTTTTATTAATTTAATACTCATTCATCCTATTATAAGTTTTTAAAGTTAATTTTTTTTCTCACACTACAATTGCCATTTTAGAATATCAACAAAATATTAATTATTTTTTCAACTTTATTCTTATCTTTATACTAAAAATGTCATTTTAGTATAAAGATTAGCTAACATTGCGATTTCAATATATATGTGATTTAGGTTTTTTTTTCCTTCTTTTATGTCTTTTAATTTGTACTTGTGTAAAAATTATCCAATATATATTTAAGAGACCCATTTAAAATTCGAGTCAATAAATTTATCTAATATTTTTAAAAAATTTCAGTTAAAAATTCGAAGTGTTTAAACATATTGAAAATTAAAAAAAATAATGAAATATTAAAACAAATTTTTAAAAACATTTTGCATGTGTGTCGCGAAGATATCAGTATCCAACACATTCGACCTTTTGAAGTATCTGTACTTCTTAGATACAGTAGTAACTAACGTGGCCTTGTGTTATTATTCTGTATTTTATGAAACCCTATGTTCAGATGAAGCGTTCGATATTTAAAATATAATAAATTGTTTTTTATTTGTCTGAAATAGAAAATAATTATTTATTGTATCTAAAAATTTGTTAAGATTTGGTAAAATAAAAAAAATACAATAATTACAATACGCCAAAAAATTCGAAACTTTTTTATATTATCTAAAAATGAGAATTATGAATTTTCCTTGCCGCCTGGGTGAATAATTTAATTAAATTCTGCTTGGACGTTTCATGACTTTACCCACATTTTTTTTATGGCAATGTTTATATGTATGCTGTGCATGCTCCTATTTTGTCTTCAACTGCAAACCTATGTTTGACTTTGACCAACAAAACTACATCGCTCGTCTTTCATATAAAAATGGGTATCAAGTCATTCCAGACCATGACCAATACTCTTCCAGTTTCTGATGTTCTTCAAGAAAAATCCCTGAAACAAGAGAAACCCATTTCAGAAAACAGAATTTCGTTTTCTGGGCTTCTTCTGTTAGAGAAAAAGAAATCGTATATGTTTAGATTTGATAAAAAATACAGATAGCTAGAAATTATCCACAGACACGCACATGGCCTCTTCTTTTCGTAATTCTTATTCAACTGTGATCAAGAAATCTCACAAGCAAATAATTACTACTACTCTTCGTCAAGCCGTGCAAGTTAGAGCCCACAGCTTCAGAGATGAAGGTAACAAATAACGAATATATTATTTTCGTTTCTTTATCTTTTTATAATGTGAATTTCTGGAAGAACTACTGATAATGGATTTTTTTTTCTTTTATTCTTCTTCTATTTTATTTTTTTGAAATTGATTACAGGGAGGTCTAGTGACTTGGTTGAAGCAAGTTTGCTGGTTTTAAAAGAGAGAATAATGGAAGTGAAGATGAAGGAGAGACTTGAGAGATGTTGCAAATGTGAGTATGGATGGAATTATTCATCTGGGTATAATTATAATTACAAGCTCAAAAAACAAGTGGGTTTATCTCAAATTTTTTATGTTGTAAGTGTGGTTTTTGGAACTATTGGTTTCACCTGTATTAGTTGTTCTTTTTTCCTTTTACTTGTTTCTATTGTAATTCATTTGAATCAATGATCAGATTTTTGCATTCTTACTCTTGTAACAAAGATCATAAATATACTTATTTTATTTATTTTTTGTATATTTTATTAGTCAAATGTTCATCTTCTTATTAACGGTGGGTGTATATACTTGAATATACTTTTTTATCGAATTTGAAAAAAAAAAAAAAAAAAAACCTCACTACTCTTTCTTTAGAAATAAAGTTGAGTAGTTGGGTTCAACCTTTAAGCATGGCTGAAGAAAACAAGGAAAGATGGAACCAGCCTTTTCTGGTATTGCCAAACGTAACTTTTACGCATAACAGCTAACAAAAAAGCAAGAAAACAAGGAACAAAGTTGCAACTTGCGAGAGAGTTGAACTTTTATAACCAAATCTATTGCTATTTAACCCTAATGCTTTCTTATTGTATAATTTATTGTTCAAGCTGGATTTGTTTAATAATAATAATAATAAAAAAATTTAAGTTTACACTCTAACTTAAATCATTTAATTTATCAAGCAATAATTAGTATTTTTTAAATAAATATCATAAAGTTATAACTCCAATAATAAAAATGAAACTTTAGCTAGTATATGGTTGTATATGATATATATAAATTAAAAAAATATTTTATTTTCTGTATTAAAGAATTGTTTTTTAGAAAAAGTTTACATTTTGCATTTCATGCCAATTAAAATTAAATTCATATGTTATTTCATGCCAATTAAAATAAAAAAAAAAGACTTCGAAATATTAGAAGTCATGTCGTTTTAAATTTAATACAAAATTCAATTTAATTGTGTTGGTCGTGTAGTTAAATATTGTCTTTGTCCTTTTAAATAGAATACAAAATGTTGAAAAAAAAATATTAAATATTGTAATATTCGACTGATGAGAATAGTCTTTTCCAAAAAAAAAAAAAAAGGAAATACAGATATATAAACAAAATAAAATTTTATATCATGAAAATGAAAGATTTCATTTGAGAAGAGATGAATTTGCATTAATCATTAATTAGATAACGAAATTTGTAGTTAATTTCCTGAATCCAAAGGCATGAATTGCTAAAGAGTTGACTCAAGAATTGGCCTTCTTAGCTAGCTACATCAAATCCTTTTGAGCTTATACTAACCAATTCAAATAAAAGAATTTCAACAACTCACGTATTATAAAGTTGAAATTAGAAAGAAAAGAACCCTAAAATGTATATAAAAAATATATATGTAGACGGAAGGGACAATTAATTTCTTTTTATATATATTGTTCCGTATGGAGAAGAGATTGACCCTTTCAAAATATTTCTTCCTCGTTTGGTTCTAACAACCCAATTTGCTTAATTAATATTGTAAAATTTTGTTTGGATTTCCAAACTAATTATTGTTAATAAAAAATGTTGTGATGGATGTCTGTATTTTGTCTTCAGGCTGCGAGCTCATTTGAGATTCATGCAAATCATCCACCCCGTTCAGTCTTTTCCTCATTCGACCAAAACAAAGAACAACAACAACAAAATAGCTGCCAATATCTTTTGAGGATGTCTATATATATCCGCTGTTCAAACTTTCTGAATCCGCCATTCTATATCTTTTTCTGAATTTAAAAAATATCAAAATTTTTTTAAAAATTCCATCAACCCCATCATCTACAATCATTTTTATAAACAAAATAACACTGTCGGCTTGTGAACATATCTAAATGGCAAACAACTTTTTTTTTTTTTAATATAATTGGATGACTGTTAATAAAGTAAAGATATGGTTGCAGGATGAACTTTGTCCTCTTCATTGTCTCCTTATACAGCTTGTCAATTGCAGGGAAAACTATTAAAATGAGTTGGTACTTGAAACGGTTCCTTTTGTTAGACTCTGCTCTACCTCAAAAAATAAATAATAAGAATAATGTCTATAAATTCCAAGACAAATGACATCAGAACGGTAATTTTCAAGCAGTTGAATGAATCGGTGCCGATTACTTGCTTTTCTTCTTGGATAGGTCTCTCCGGGGTTAGGCTACGTATGTGAGATGATGCAACACTTCCTTTTGTTCTTTTTCTTTTTTTTTTTTACGAATATTTTTACATCCTTTTTTAAATATACGAAATTAATTATCCCCTTGGTTGTATAATGATTTTTTTTTAATGTAAATCATAAATATTGAAAATGAATAAATACTACAAAAATTCAAATAAGCTTAATGAAAACACTGGATGGTTTTTCTCTCTTCATAGAGTAACTCTGACAATATCTTCTGATTTTTTTCTTTGCTTGTGGAAGAAAAAGAGATGGGTAATCCTGTAGTCATGTTTAATTAAAAATTGTCAGGGTCTTCTTTCCCACCAAGATATCTTATTTTCTGTGAAAAGTTTTCTTACACAAAATCCCTTATCGTATGAATCTTTTCAAAAGGAAAATTATTCAAACTTCTAGATGATTGTATTTGCCCTATATGTGAAAATGAGATTGAAATGATGGGTCGATCATTACTGTGCTTCGACCTGAGAGATTTGGATGCTGGGAAAAATCTGATTTTGTTTAATGGAGACCAGACTGCTTGGAAGGTAGTAATTTATTGTCACAATATGGTCAATTTGGCTAAGGGGAAATTCTTCAATATACTCCAATGTTTAGCATGAGAAGCCAAAGGTAATTGCTGATATTAAATTTAGAGGTTTCGAGATCTTAAAGGGTACGTTTCTTTCTTTGCCTTCTTACCTTAATGATTGGATTTCCTTGAAATCCAGAAATCCACTGTTGGTATGCAAGAGTAATATGTATAACAGAATCGGTAGAGATTTATCTAAGCCTAGATTTTGGAAATTCCCATCCGATGGTATTCTGAACGGTAAAACAAGGACTAACTAGCATCGGTGGGATGTTGTTGAATCAGACGCTAAAAATTTCCTTTGCCCAGTCACTTAGAAGATGGATAAACGGATGGGAATTTCTTTAGCAAGTTCGAGGTTTTAATATTTTCTTTGGCGAATCTGAATTTTAAGCCTGTAAATAGAAAATGCAATCACTTTGCAAATTGTGCTTTTTTTTCATTCGTTTGAATGTTAACCTAGCAGTTTCTATCCTTATTTAAAGAAGAGAGACTATAATTATTTTTTTTTATTGTTTTATGTATAATCCTTTCAGGTTTTTTCAATTAACTTTTCCAGACTAAATTTTTTTGTGTATTGAGAGAGGCCAAAACATAAGAATGAATTTTATAAGCTTCCTTTATTTCACTCTCAAATCTTAAATTTTTGTCCAAAAAGTTAACAAGCCTGAAAAAATTTATTGTTAAATGAAAGAAATTCTTAAATTTTTTAACCTCAGAAAACTTAAAAGAGTCCCTGATAATAATTGAAACTAAACTTAACTGAGAAGGCACATAAATATATATATATACACAGTTACATACAAACAAAACAGACTTGATGAGCCTTGGACTTCTGACTTGGAAATTGGACTAAAACCCTACAATACCCACCACCAGTATCAAAATACTAAAGAGTTAGTTTACATTAACAACAGCAAGTTTCAAACCAAAAGTTAGAAGAGATCGCTTTAGGCCAACAAATTTTACCAATTTCAATACTGTGGACCTGAAGAATTTTTCAAACTCAACCAACTGCCCGTTCAAAGTTCGAATCTTCACACTAAGAAAGAGTCAAAAATTTCTGCTAAATCTCAATGTTTCATGAAACTTCGTTAAATTATCACTAATCCAAATCTAGACTCAGCAATTCATCTTAAACACAATAATGAGTCTTCTTGAAGGGGATGACTTCCATCATGCAGAGACACTAATACCTGAAGAAAACACAACAAAACCTAAGCATAGAAACCCCCAGGTGTGCCTAGCTCCGAAGGAATGCCACAGTTGCAACGCGAGATCCCACAGATCCACCAAACATGAATGTCGGGTATGTTTGAACATGATTGAGATATCGGAACACAGTATGATCTCCAGATACTTGGTCCTTTGGAATGTCTGATCCTTGGGACTCACTAGTCCTCTGGTTCAAATTTTCCACTTCTTGCACTAGTTCATCCTTTGTACTGTTACACGATGTAATCACCTACCACCATGATAGGAAAAATGCAATGGAAATTATTAATTGGAGTTTTATGTAACAAGGAGTCTCTTTTGCAGCAACTAAGACTCAACAATGATCCTTACCAATATTCCACCAGATGCAACCAACTTCGAAACAGAGTCCCAGTACATTATCCTGTGAATTGGATTGGAAATCAGGTTAAATTTTCTATAAAAAACTTAAAGGTTGATTGGCTCATAGTCGGATTGCAATATATAAGATTCAAAATGCACACCCAGGATTCCCTGAACAGTAGGTGATACTATTAATTACCTTTTGATACGGCCATCAGGATGCAATCCAATGGCATCAAGCGTTCCTTTGTCCATGACAAGCTGGAATTGTCTTTGTAACTTTGTTTCGAGAACATCATCAACCTAAAGGCCAAGTGGAAGTGATAAAGTAAATTTTAAACAGAAGTAAGCCGTCACTAATTGAAACAAATACTTTTGCCAATTATGATAGATGAAACACTCAGTTTACATGACAATCTGGGCAGACTAAGAACAAACAAAAAATAAGACCCCTGCGGGTAGAGGGGGAGGGGGGGAATTGGATTTGAACAGACATTCTCAAAATTAAATCACCATTTCCAAATAATTAATCATATATATAAAATAGACATTTTTATAGCATTATTGATTAAATTACAAAACTATTAATTAGAATTAGAAAGAAAAAAAAAATTGCTAACAACTTAACAATTGAATATATTAAAAGTAAATGGGTTCAGCAGATTCTGTAGCATTAATTGAGTTTGGGATGGCTATGGATAGTGAAAGGTAAATTTTTAAACAGGTTTGGGATGAGGATGGATTAGTAAGATATTAGTGGGTTTGAGCCCCCCCCCCCCCACACACACACACTTAATTTATAGATATCTATGTTAACAATAATTTTGGTTTTAGTCACAGTCAAATTAGGTTATGATGAATCCATGCTTTGTTAACAAATCGATACTTGGATTGTAGTTGAACAAACGTATTATAACTCCACTCATAAGCCAAGAAGTAGCCTGTCTGCTACCTATCTTGCATCTTCTTCAAAGGAATTTCTCCATATGAGGCCTCACATGAGTTTAAGGTTCGTATATCAAATGACCCCTCAGAGGAAAACCTTGTGAACTCTCAATTTAGATTCATTCTACAGCTTTAGTCTAGTGTTTGCTTCAAAATTCTGCCTTCAACGTGCTCAATTCTGGGGCTTAGTTAATGCAATTAGAAAGGACAGAGAGAGAAAACAGCAACCTCTTTCAGAGGATCAGACATCCTTAAGCCAAAGCTTAATGCTTCAGTTCCTTAACTGCCAAAATAATTCTTTAGGCATTACATATTTATGGGAGCAACTAATCAACTACGAATCCAAATTGTAAAAATGAAGAAAAGACAACTAGCAACATCATAAGGCCTAGCAGAATCCCACATCAACTACAAAAATTGTTATTTGATTACTAAATGCAAGATCCTAACATATCTACACCTTAGCCTTTGTTGAGGAAAGCCATTAATCCTACTTAGCCTTTGTTGAGGAAAGCCATTATCCTACACTGAGAAGTTATTTTGATCAAAGGGGAAGTGTCCTTACTCCTTAGCTAAGCATTTGTTCTCCCTTCTGGAACCTAATACTTAATGTGAAACCTTCATATTTATTAAGTTTATTAATAATTCTTCTATTTAGGATCACTAATCTTAATAGGAAAAGTAAAGTCCTTTTAGTTGTTGAAATACAAAGGTAACAAATGTTTTATTGGCCTTAATATGAGGATTTAATTTGAGTTTTTATCTGACAAGTATTTGGTGTGAACTCACAATTTTTTTTTTCCAATCTTTTGGATCTCGCCACATTTTCTTCTCCCATTACTACTAGAATATTAGATAGAATTTGCATCCACAAAATTCTCTCTTATCCACAACCTAATCGGGCCATACAACCATATTGTCATATGATGATCATAGCCCCCTAATTGCCACATTTTCCCAATTTTCTCCATATACTGTGTAACTCTTAAAAAATCCTAAACCTTAAGTTTCATTTGCTGCCCACAAATTACAACACCCTAGTCCTAGCATTTCAGCCCAAAGGACAAGTGTCTCTAAAACTTCTAATATATATATATTTTCTCTTTTTTGAGTTCACAAAGAATTATTTAAGTAAATCCAGATAAGTGTTTCTATAATTGTTTCTCTTCTCTCAGAAAGACATAGAATCATAGAGCATTTGGTTTCTATTTCAGCCAGTGAGAATCCTTTTAAGTGAATCTTGATCACTAGTGAGTAGGGTGGTGCTTGCCTGTTTAAACCAAGAGATTATACTTCAATTATTTTGCAGGAGTCGGAGGAAATATATAGTTATAGGACATGTGCCTTTGTGTTGCAGTAGGGTTTGCTGAAGTTGGGAATAAGAATTGGGGATTCATAGCTTAGTGTCCAAGATACTATGGACTAATGATGTCTAAGGCTTCATACACTACAGAATTAGAGAAAATCATAGAGCCTCATAGCGTACAAGTCAAAGGTATAAAGTAATTTTGCACAAGAATATTAAAGAATAGTCCATAACTTAGAAGCTTTTTCATACCAAAAAGTTGATATTGGAAAAACCATCACGATCAGCAAGGCTCCTAGCGAGGCCAATTGCCCCATCACTATAATCAACCCCGGTTAAGTCAGAGAACCTGAAGCCAAAGACACCAAGATGACATGTCTTCACTATTTTAGTTGTCAATGAATATTAAAAATAATATAATGAAATAAAAAGCAAAACTTAAACAAAAATTTGAATAACAGGTCTGCAACAACTCTATGAAGCTTTGCAGTATGGTTCTCCTCATACAGGAACAGGAACACACAAAAATGGGCATGCATGTGCAACTGAGAGTATATAACTCTTCTCATGTCCCAAAATAGATCCAATAGAATTTTGGTCATTTCTTTTTTATTTCTTCTCCTTCCATCTCACAGTCGTTACACAAATTTGGTACATTTGCTTTCTTCCGTCCACCAAAAATCATAAAAGTCCATAATGCAAAAAGTTATGTCTAGTCCCAGTGATGAGAAACTAAAAGATATTGAAAACCTTGATTCCCACAATATTAAGTATTCCTAACTCCTAACTAAGCAATCAAAGATCATCCACCTAAAATTGTTAGTATAGATCACATAATCTGCATAGAAGTGATGATTTATATCCGCAAGAAGGAGAAAAAAATAGCAAGATCATTGGTGAAAGGAGGACCAAAGTTGGTATACTTTTAATTTACATATTTAAAAGGGATGTAGATCAAGCACAAATCATTTTGTTTCCTTCTCCACATTAATTCCTAATCTCGAGAAAGGCATGGAACCATTTAATGGCCACAAGAGTATTTCATAGAAAAGTTGATACTTTTCAGTGGACACCTCAAACCTGATTTATCGGTAGTTGAAGTAAATTTCTGAAGGCCTAGACTTGTTTGAGATATATTCCTTTTGTAAATTTCTCTTGTTGATAAATTGCCCCTCCATACAGACAAACCCTGATTGTAAATAATTCTACTATTTTAAAATAAACCCTGAAACTAACCCAGGAATTTTTAACCTATGATCCCAAACTTAGAGAGTTGTTCCACTTATGTTGATCGTAGCATACCCTAATCTCTTGATTTGAAGGCTATTGCACATAACCCTTCCCACTGAAAGAGAAACTTTAGTCATAAAATTTTACTTATTTCCTTCAAGCTTTAAATTTAGCGGCCTTGTTCATATCCAATCCAAACCAACAAATTTATACAAACAAAATATTCTGTTCTTTTAGATAATTGGTGATATTGATGAGAAACTTGTCCTGCACTCCAAATCCTTTTTACAGAAATATGTCAGAGATGTCTAGATACCAGATATGAGATATCTAAGGGGATTTACATGGCTAAGGTTCATACTAGCTGCATAAATACTGAAGATTCTTTAATCAAGTCGTAAATAGCAAGATAAGTGAGTTTGTACATCCGTTTGTGTACCAAGTCGAGCTAAAACCCCAACATTAACCACCTTAAAATTGCACATCTTCATTTTACTAAGGCACAATTATTTAGTATCTATGACTTCCAAAGTCATGACTTTTGCGACTGTCCTACGTGAATCTCCAAGCTGCATATAAATAATTAGATATTGTTCTCATATAGAGGGAAGAGTTTATCCGCATAAACGTACTGTTCAATTTAAATATTTCATCTTTATGAACTAATCTAAAATGTTTTTATTGATTTAGCATGTAATACCAGAACTACAGCAAAATCTCAAAGTGTACCCCTGCTTAGCAAGTTCTTGAAGGAGCAAACCATTGCCAGTTCCAATGTCAAGCACACTCCAGCTAGACAAATATTTATCACCCTGTTCAACAGGTCCAGACTTGATATCATCAACATGATTTGGAATGTGACCTTGTGAAATCTCAATGCACAAGCTCTTGGTCCAAGAAACAACAACATCCATGACATCAGACCCAAACCTACATGAAAAAGATAACAAATAACAGATCAATGAGTTTCAGATAGCAGCCATACACCATAATTACAATACATAAAAGCCTTGTCTTTGAATGTCTTGCCATTCTTTTCATATCAAATTTAACAATAAATTACATCTTATATATGCTGAAATTCTGATCTTTTAAAGTTTATGGTTCATGACCTATAAATGGAATCTAAATAGTGACAGGTACCCATGCAGCACCATGAATAATTCTCACCTGAAAAAGGTCAGACTATACAAATCAATAGGCAAAATTCAAGAAAACCTCAACAGCAGGGCCATCAAAAGGCCCTCACCCATTTGCATCTTGTAAAACCAAAAGAGTTTTCCAATGGGATGGCCCCTTTAGGTGAGATTAGAAAACCGTCAAATCTCTACCTAAAAAATTATAAAATGAATTGATTGTTGAAAGTGCTTGTGGTTATAGCATCTTCATAAATTATATTAAGAAAAAATCCACTTGTAGAGGCCCTCTAAAAGCCTAAGAATCACATAATATGATAAAATGAGTTCATATTATAAGAGCATAATAATTGATGATGCAAGAATGCTGGAAGATACTCTTGCAAACAATCAGAAAAGAGAAGAGCCCCAAATCGCATAGTGACTTGACTTGCCAACCCAAGGTTCTCTAACTAGTCAACTAGATAATCAAATGAATTTTACATTCAAACTGTGTAGCAAAAACATTCATGCTTTATTTTCATGTGCATTGTACAATGAATTGGAAAAAATTTACTTAATGAACAGCAAAACGTTACCATATTTCACCAGCATGACCATGCTCACGGAAGTTTGCCAATTCATCTGCATATGCAGCATCCCAGTAACTCTGAAGACCTAGCATTGATGTCACCCCTTCACCATCTGGTTCCTCCTTGTCAGAACTGTAAATAAATAATCCGAATGTGTGCACAGCAAATCAGCACCCAAACACAACAAGAAATTTTTAAGGTGAGCAAAATAGTAACTAGTTCTGTTTCCAGCTCTAAAAGTCAAATGATATCTCGTCCCAGAAACCATGCATGAATTTTCGAACTTATACATGCACACATGCAAAAATAAGCCATCCCTCTTAATTATATAACAGAAAAACAAAAATCACTGATGCATAATACAGAATGACTTGGAGAGAAAACAATTGTACTTCAAAGTTTACATGCAATCTAATGTATAGTACAAAGCCATTGTAAAGGAAGTAGAATGACTTCAAAGAAACAAATTTGAAAATATAGGAACATAAAAATTAAATGAAAATAAAAAAGTACCCCTTTAAAATTTTACGCTCAACCGAAAAGTTCTGTGCTTGCCTACATTCACAAAAATCTATTGAATATTCTAACGAACCTAGTAAAATAATAATTAGAAAGATTTTCATATTTTCAACTTAGTAGACAAATCAATCTCCAATGTGCTTAAAATTCGCAAATTCCTATTCAGATGCTGAGTAAAAAATTAATCGAACATGAATCTTGCTAATCCAATGCGTTTTACTACAAAACATACCAAAGGTTCTAAGAATTTTACACCAGTAGATAAAACATAAGAAAAACTATGAACAAGAAAAGAAAAATAAAACTATTATGTTCAAGTACCAATCCAAGAAGATAAATAAAAGTTATACCAAACAATTAAGTCAATTATAAATTTTTCACTTTTAGCAAGTACTGAGCCATAAAAAAAAAAAACACTTAAAATCCTCAATCCTAGCTAACCAACCTAATTACTTACTGCACCATAAGAAATCCTGTAAATTTCAAACCTAGAACAAAAATAGCCATTCAAGTACTTAAATTCTTTAGCTTTCCCAGATCTTAAGGCAACCAAACCAAATAAAGAGAAGAACAGAACAGTTTTAACAGAAAAAGCTAGAAGTGAATTTTACTTGTAATCAGAAGCAGCACGGAAGTTGGCGGAGGAGAGAGCCTCCGCAGCATCGGCGTGACGTTGATCATCATCAAGAGTACTTCCATAGTCACTCTTTATAGACCAGGAGTCCGCCGCCACAGACCTCTCGTCGTCTGAAACCAGATCGCCAGCACTGGACGCGGCAGCTCGGGCTTGCTGCTGTGAGACGTCCCCTTCTTCCGGTTGCAACCGTATTCCCGCCATCAAAATACAGGACTGCTCACAGAGAGTTTGGGAGAAATCTTCGATTGTGATGTCAGGGATATGAGCGTCGAAAGTCCCAAGAAATAGTCAAACCTTATAAATGTGAAAATAACTTAATGGTTAATTGCTATTTAATCCTTCAAATTTTATCATAATAACAATTTTGTCTGTGGTAATTTAAGATTAGTTGATGAGAATTGCAAATGCAAGGTTTGGCTAAAATCCACTATTGGATAATCAACAACGACGGAGGAAAAAATAAAAAGTAGAGGGTGAAATTTTTTTTTTCAAAATTTAGGGAAAAAAATTAAAGAAATATTCTACATTTATAGACCTTTTTTTTTAAATGTTTTCCATTTTACAGATAAAATTGAAAGTTTAGGAGATACATTTCTTTGAAAAACAACAATTAGGTTAAGGGGCAGTGGGCAATCCTTGGCACCTCATCTAGGGATGAGCATTCTATTCGATTCCATCAATTCCGCCAATTTGATTTAGTGAAAAAATAATCATCAGTTAATTACTAATTTTGATTAAATTACATCAGATAATTAGGTTTTCAATATTTTTAATTTCTGAAAGTTAATCATCAAAATTAATTTAACCAAAATGATGTAGTTAAGTTCGAATAAGAAATTAATTTAATTAATTTATTTCAGTTAAAAATATTACTTAAATTCGCAGGAATGCTAACCTACAAATCTGATATTCCTAGAAGATTAGAGTTTCGATTTGTGAAAATAATATTTATGGAAAATAAGGTGTATCGAATTAATAATCTCTTAGATTTTAAGAGATTTTAAAAGATTTTAAAATTCCAATGGTTTTCAATTTAGATTTTTTTAGAGTCTATTAAAATGTTATGATATTCAATTTAGATTATAAAATCCATACAAATCTGATGATATTCAATTATGATTTTTCAAAAATCCATACAAATTTGATAGTATTCAAAAAGTTGTTGATTTAAAAAATTCTATAAAATTATTGATTTCGTTGAATTTAAAGTATTATGTATGAATAAAAAAGTCATTCACAAATCCACCATCCAACCAAAAGATTTCAAAAATCTTTTAAAATCTAATAGACTCATCTTGATTCAATAGAATGAAAGCAAAGCGGGTACCCGTGAATTTTAAACTACCTGGATAGGGATCTATTTGAAATTTTACTATCTGTATTCCTTTTAAACCCATTTAAATATCTATTTAAGTATTTATATTCGAATTCGTTTAAATATTTACTATCTATGTATGTTCAAAAATCCATTAAAAGTACATTTTAAACGGGTATGATATTTGTAACTCTTTAACTATTCGCATTTCAAACTTATAAAATACATTTTTTACTAATAATGAAGAGGATACCACTCAATCTATTTAATATAGCCATTAACAAAAGCAGAATGACCGTCAATGACGCTGGCCATTGTAAGCGTTTCACTATCGGTGGCGATAAGTTTTTAGTGAAAAAAATAATGATTTTGCAAAAAATGATACAGTTTGCTTTTTAATCCCTTATTGTTTTTTAATTTTTAATTTGGCTCTAAAACTTGATAATTTGTTCAATTAGATTTTGAAATTAATTTTTATTGGATATATAAAAATTGTTGTGATTCCATCAAAGTCAATAAACATTTATAAAAAAAGTCCCATCAATTCCATAAAATTCTATTTACAATTCCAATTGAATCGATGAAAATCTTTAGTAATCTTAAAAAATCCTTTAATTCCATCAAACTCAATAATTTTTTTAAAATCTAGCACAATCTAAATCCAATACATTTCCTTAAAATAAGATTAACAATTTAACATCAAATACAAAAGTGAGGGAAAAGTTTACTCCCTGTGTCCCTAAATATTTATCGCATTAAAAAAAAACTATGTTTTAAAATATTTATCATATTAATAGTTTCAAGGAGTAATAACTTTTTTTCATATTTATCATTTATGTATGACTAATAATTACTGCTTTAATTCGTTAGACATTTAATATTTGAATATGTTAAATTAAGCGTATATAGTCAATTTACTTAATAATTTATTATAATTCAGCCAAATTTAATGATTTTTTTAAGGGATATCAAATTCTAAATATAACAATTATTTAAAAACAAAGAGAGTAAAATGATCCGTAAAAACAACAGTTGCGAGAATCGACAGCTATGAATTTTAAAATAAGATTAATCTTAAATTCAAAAGGACTATAGGTGAAAAAGAGTTTAATTGATGGATGAAAATAACATTAATGAAAAGTTAGACCTACAAATCCAAAATAAAATTAATCTTATATCCAAAAAACGTGGGCTAAATGCATAAATTTACTCATGTAAAACACTTTGTAGCATCTTCAATGTTTTACTTTGATAATTGAATACTTCAATTAATAACATCGCATCTATAAAAGTTGAAAACCCACAAAATTTTCCTATTAAATATTCGACATATAAAATTAAATTGATAGAATATTTATTAGATAGTTCAAAAATTATAAAAATTATTATTTAAAAAATTGTAAGTACAATAAAATTAATAAAAGAGAAGAATCCATCAAATTTATTGGTAAAAGAAAAGAAGCTGAAAGGGAACAATATTTTTAATCCTTACCATCTTTGCCATGCCCACGAGATCTAACATCGTAACTGATATATATATCATCCTTTTTTCACATCTATAGGAAATTGATTATCAGAAATGATAATTTCAATTAAAGGAAACATTAAAGTAATTTATGGATTTAGAGATTTTACAAGCTTACAGATTCAGATCAAACAAAAAGTAGAAAATAGTAATGCACCAATTCAGAAAAATCAAAGTCACTGGTAGCAAGTATATGTAATACATGTAAATATGATAAACAGAAAATTAATTATCAATTGATATTGCGTCTGAGTAGAATAAACAATTCAGTATTGTTATGGCTTATCTCAAGAAATGAGGAGAAATTGTCTGCAAATTTCTTGGCAAGGTTATGAAATATTTGGTCTAAAATATTTTCACCAACTCCAAAGTGTTCTTTCAAGAGACCCTTAAAAACTGATCTTGTAAGCGAGACAGAAAGCTTCACAGAGGTCTCTGGATCACGTTTCACTTGACGATCTGAAACGTGTAAATTTTCAATGCTAAAATGCCCATTTCTCTTAATAATTTCCTCTAACTCCTTTGGGGAAGAATAGTACAAAGGCAAATGGAAGGTGTCTACTTTTTCTTCACTTATCACTCCCTACAAGAAATCAATCAAAGATAATAGAAGATTAGCTTAATAATAGAAAGTCGAATGATAATGACATGAAAATAATGTCTTTGGTTCTTACCAATTTAGCCATGTCTCTGAGAGAATCCCCCAAAAACTGATAAAGTAACCCA
The DNA here is from genome assembly GCA_948099535.1 of Jatropha multifida. NCBI lineage: Eukaryota > Viridiplantae > Streptophyta > Magnoliopsida > Malpighiales > Euphorbiaceae > Jatropha > Jatropha multifida. The sequence goes on along the minus strand of CANUEX010033322.1, from coordinate 5,812 downwards.
GCAGGTGTCTCAAACATGAAGACACCATCCCTACGACCAGTAATTATAATAGCCATTAATCCACCTCCAACAACTTCTTCAGCTCTGGCATTTAAGAAACTATCTATATCATTCTTGAATTGATTTAAATATGCCTCAGCAGCTTCCTTTACTAATCCAGAGCAATATATGCTTTCTTTATTCAAAGCTGGATCTTCCAAAATTTCTCTTGGAATCTTAGACATCCAATGCAAGGCATAGAAAGCATTAACAAAATGGATGGAGGATTTTGGAAAAAGGCGACTGTAAAAAGAACCAGGCACTCCTGCTGCAAAATAATTTTGATATGAAGATAGGGTTTTGAAAAGAGTGTTAAAATCATTGTCTGTTTGGTCATTGAAGAAAACTTGGAATTCTAAGGGTGCTGGGTTTTGAAGTTGGGTTTGGTATTTATGATTTACAGCTTCTATTATGTATTCAACGGCAAAGAATGTATTGGGTCCGGTTGAACAACCTAAATCTGCTACTGTAAATGTGGTTAAATTATCAAAATTAGGGTTCTTGAAATCAAGGTTATTCTTAATGCCTTCACATACCAATTCTTTTACAGCTTCTGCCCCTTCTTTCTGTAGAAAATGCAAAGTAAATTCAGATACTAGATGTCTTTATGAATTTAAGAACTACTAAAAATTAATAGAAGAAAAGAAGTAGTACCTGATAGGAAGAATTTTGAGCATAGCTGTTAGGACCATCTCCCCCCACCATTGGACGTGATTCTTTAACCATTTTGGTTTCTTCACTAATATAACTATGATTTCGTTTTAACGGTTATACTTCAAACGCAGACTGCCTATGCATATTTATAGAGATTACATCTCCTTCTTCATCGTTACTAAATTAATTACAGTTTATCATCTAATCCAAGAATTATTAATAATATGTAGTTTCCCATGCGAAGCAAACTATATAATTTATTTATTTTTCCCAATTTTCCAATTGTAATTAGTTGACTAGAGAGATATATGTTCTGCGCCCAAACGTATTAAATTTAAATTATTCAATGAATGATTTTTTTTTTTTAACTATTCAATGAATGAGTTGACAACGAAGATCCCAAAAAAGTTTGAAAATGTTATAAAAAAAGGGACTGCTCCTAAAATTTTAAATTTTATTTTTAATATATTATACATTAGATATGAGATATGAGATTTTTATAAAAAAAATTAATTTAAATTTTGAAAAATATTAATAATTTTTATTTGTAACTTCTAGAATGCTTATGTTCATATAAGAAACCAAATCCATTGACTTTGCAAATAAGTACAAAACAATTAAATAAATTATGATAGATTAGGTAGTAACATGCTTATTTAGGCTTTTAGTGGACCATGATAGATTTAGTGGCTAAAGCTTTTCCAAAATAAAAATACAAATTCCAGTTCCAAACCCCTGGTTGAGGTTATTTTTTAACATTGATATCAACCGTAAGCAGAGCGTGTACAAATTCAAAATTGTAAACTACCATTTTTTTTTTGTAAACTATCGATATCGACGTCGTTTAATTCGGTTCTGGGCTTAGTTATAGTTAAGACTTTTCGTCCCTCTCTGCAAGCTCGTTTAGTGAGGATTGAATCCGAAAATTATTTCCACGTATTTAATCTATATTGCCAACTAAGTCACAGTTTATAAATGTGAAATACCAATTTTAATTCATATATAGTTTGGTTTGATTCTGATTTTGTTCTAGTTGGAATAGAACCGGTGGCCCTGCTTATTAGCAACAAATTCATGGTGATTGCTTCTTTCCTACATTTGCTTTATTCTGTAAAATTTTCAGATTCACTAGTAGATTGTGAATCACTTTTCATTCTTAGATATCTATTTTCAACATATGCTGGTTTCCCTCTTTTTAATAAAATTTTTGCAGCTATTCGAAAAAAGAAAAGGATAAAGTCCTTAAGGTACGGTGTGCTTGGCTATCTTCATACTGAATTTAGATCCGTTAATTAGTTAACTGTTAATAAGCACAAAATGAAAAAGGAAAAGGCGTCTCCTTTTATTAAAAAAAAAAATTAATTTCACATGCAACGTTATTACAAGAAACAGAATAACTCAGTAAACTTGGAAGCAAACACAAGTGCTTCTAATATATATATGAGGATAGAGAACTAATGCACGTTTATCATCAATCAATACATCAAGTGGATAAGAACAAATGCATCCTTAAAAGATTGTCCTGGAAAAAAAAGATTTGGTCTCAATGCACGTAAGAGAAACAGAGAAAATATATATGGCCTAGACAAAAATATTCCTGTTGATGTTTCGCTTAAGCAGGATGAGCAATTCAATGCTATTGTTTACGGCATCAAAAATTGAAAGATCATCTTCAACTTTCTCTGCAAAAGATTGGAATATCTTGTCTAAAATATCTTCACCAATTCTGAAGTGTTCCTTTAGGAGTCCTCCTAAAGTAGCTCTTAGATGCGAAGCAACAAGCTTGACATCTGCTTCCATCTCCTGATGTTTCAAAATCTCCAATCTTTCGATACTGAAATGTCCAATACAAAAAATGTATTGGGTCCTGTTGAGCAACCAACATCCACTATTCTAAATGTGGTTAAAGCTTCAAAACTTGGGTTCTCGAAGTCAAGCTTGTCCTTGATGCCTTCACTTATCAATTCTTTTGCAGTTTCCAATCCTAATTTCTGTGTAAAAAATGCATGTAAATTGTGTAAGCATTGCAAAGTTGTATAATTGTTAATTATACAATTAATGCAATAAATTATAATTATATTAATATTTATCATTAGGATCAATGATGAAACTATCTTGACTAGAGGGCAGGCAATTATTTCCTTCCGATGTATAATAAAAATGGTTGTTTCATATGTGAAGCAACCTATAATTAATTACCGAACTTCAATTATTTAGGTCTAATAATCAGAGACAATGTGTTCGATAGCTGTATAAGACATTTCTTTAATTAGTTCTTCTAAACCTTAGGGTAGACTGACGTGCTGCATAGCTGGATCTGCACTAACTCTAAAATAATTCTTAGTCAAACAATGACTACTAAATCCTGTTCATTTGTTTTAAAAAATAAATTTTAAATTTTAAATTTTTAAAGTAGTATCAAACTAATTAAATATTTTTAATTCAAACCATCCATACCTAGACTAAAAATTTTCAATTAAATACATAAATTTACTTCATGGCTTTTTGCAAAAAATTTTATGGATAATAATATTTTTAAGATTTTTAGTATTTATATATCATATATTAATTTGAATAATAAAATTTAATAATTTTCACTTTTATATGTAGTTAGTAAATACTCAACAGACATAATTTACAGATTAAAACATTCAATAGGGTGATTTTGTAAATTAAAGCATTTACCATCTATAATTTTATAAGTTAAGATGTTTAATAAATTAAAATAATTAATTTATGATCTATATGAAGGAAATGACAAATACTATTGCATGGTCTATGCGAAAGCTTTTTCACTCTATTCTTATTATTGGTAAGTATTGTATTTCAGAAATTAAAGAGAAGTAATTACCTGTATGATAGAATTTTGAGCATAGCTTTGAGGACCATCTCCAGCAGCCATGGGAACTATTTCTTGAACCATTTTGGTCTCCCCACCATTAGCCATCTCTCTCTCACACACACTCTTTCTTTCTCTTTCTGAGTTCTTGTAAGTCACAGCCTGGAACTGACTATATATTTATAGTGATGGCATCTCCTTCTTTCTCTCTAAATTAATTATTACTAATAAAATAATTCCACAATTATTGGTTGATCCAAATCTTGTTATCTCTAAATTAATTATTAGTAATACAAACGATTCTATAATAATGGAATACATTTTCAAATGAATTTTAAATAAAAATTTAGAGGTTTGAAACCTGATATCAGAGGAATTTATTTAAATAATAATCTCTATCAAAGCAGAAAAATACACGTGGAAACAAAAAAAAATCAACATGTGAAACCACCTCTAATTAAAGATTTATATTTTTGTTTATGTATTTATTTATTTATTGTCTCATTACTCTAATTAATAATTCTTTCCTACTCACGTGATGTTATAAGATTTAATATCATTAACATATTTAATATAAAATAAATAAATAAAAATCTTAATTGAACTATTAAATATTTTAATAATATTTTTTTTAATGTTTTAATAAACACCCAAATTATATTGATTTGTTTTCATGTATAAAAGAAATTAATTTGTTTCACAGTGCTTTAAATTTAAATTTGATATTTAAGAGAATAATGATTATGATTTAATTAATAGAATGTATTAGAGTTATATTTAAACATTGTAATTATATTGGAGTCCGAGTTAGAGATAAATTCATAAAAAAATGCAAACAACTTTTATTCATCAATTAAACATTTTAATATTATTTTTTTGTCAACATTTTTAATAAAAATAATTGATAATTATTTATTTATGAATTATATTATTATTTTTATAAATTTTTTAATTTTGAATAAAAATAAATGAAATATTTTAAATAAAGTTTTAGTTGTAATAATATTTAATAGTTAGTTATTTGAATGTTAAAAAAATCAAATTATTTGAGATTTAAAAAATTTTAATTTGAGGCCAATCAAAATACAGAAAACTGAAAAAAAAAACCAAAATTCTAAAAAGAAAAATATGATAATTGATGACGCAAGTACAAAGTCTGTAAGTAACATGCCATGATCAAGTGCAAGTACAAAGTTTTTGAGCATTTACAGTAAGCAATAAAAAGTTGGCGAATAGATTGAAGATAAAAACTCAAAATCACGTTAGGTGAAAACTTGAAATAAAAGATGTGTTTATATATATATAAAAGAAAAATTTTATATATATTAATTAATGATATCATCCATATTTCGGTTTAAAGAATGATAATGCGGTTTAAATAAGCTTTAATTAATCCGATATATGACATAAGTTAAGTGATAATTTTAAAAATTAAAATTTTTATTTAAATAAATTGTCAGTAATTTATTTTATTTGATAAGGATCTATAATTTTATATTGGGAACATGAATTATTATGTTATAGAAAGTTAAATTAATAAAGAGTTCAATTGTAAATTTTTAGTGGAATAATTTATAATTAATTATAATAAGAATATACTGGTTCAGTATGGATTCTTATTATAATTTATAGCTTTATTAATTTATTCATGTGGTCCTGGTGTACCTTAATTATTTGGACTATACGATAGATTATGTATTTTAAATAATTAATAGATTAATTTTTTAATTAAAATTTTATTTTTCAATTTTTTAATTAAAAAATATAATCTATTTTACTTAAAATGTCAACCGCGTGGATAGCAGAACAATTAATCTTATCGTTTGCTTTCCACGTGGATAAAAGAGGTTATTGATTTTTTTAAATATATGTTAGATGTAACGTGGTATTCAGAAAAAACGCTATAGTCTCTCGAGAAACAGACGTACTATATTTTTTGTTCACTCAGAAAAATAAGATTTATAGAATTAATTAAAGTCACATGGTAAAAAGCTGCAAGTGTCATGACCCAAAACCGTGGGCCAGATCGGCACTAGGACCTGGGTAAGCTTAAGGCCCCCGAGACCCGTAGTAAGCCTAATCTCTGATTTTAACACCATAATTACATGAAAATATTCTACAAGTTGGCCCATTATATTTTTAATGACTCAAACTATCACAGGGCCTTATTTTATTCAACTCAATCGTTCCCATAAAGTCTTACATACACTTAACATTATTATTACAATCATAAATCTTAACATAACTGCGGATTTTCTACTACTGTACAATTACAAAGAA